>CATIWQ010035516.1:0-28560 GCA_949673415.1 Euphorbia schlechtendalii
CTCCATAATATGACATTCATGGCATTTCTTAACCTCCGTGACATAGTCTGCGACTATAGTTGTCCAATAGTACCCTTAACGTTGGATCTTCTTGGCTAAGGCTAAGCCGTTCATGTGGGGGCCACAATCACCTGCATGCATCGGAACAGATCATTATCAAGTAACCGGAGCTAGATAGCTAAGCGATGGAGAGAAGTGTGCTCGGAGTCTACCACCTCGTAGGATAAATCCCATCCCGCACTAACTGGACAATATCCAAGAACCAGCAGCCAGAATCTTAGTCATCATCGACTACCACTGCTCGGCAATAATTGGGCTCCTTGGCCTATTGAAGAACTAATCTTTTAATGGGTCAGGTCTGGGGCCTTTCCCACATAGAGGCCAGAGTGGGTAAAGAATCAACCATTTGATTATCTTCTTGCAAGACATGATGGAAGATGCATTTATCAAACTTAGCAGAGGCTACCCATACTACTTCTAGATAAGGGTGAAGCAATTTCTCCTTAATCTCCCAATCACTTGTCACTTGCCGAATAACCAAGGCTAAATCCTTGATAATCAAAACTTCTTTTTCTTTAACATTTATTAGCACTTCCAAGCCAAATAAACAAGCTTCGTATTCTTCCCTATTATTCATTCCATACCACCGGTTGTTGTTTCTGTAACAACTTAAAGATCGGCTCATAGATGGTAGTCAAGCGGCCTATGAACCTACTAATGTACTGTAAAGATCCCAAGAATGATTGCACCTCCCTTTCTATCTTCGACATAGGCATCTCCCTAATAGCTTGGCTATTTTCCAAGTCGATTTCTATACCCCTTTGACTCATTATATGCCTCAGTAGCTTGCCTGAGGTAACCCCAAATACGCACATCTTCAGGTTCAGGAGGAGGTTATACTTGTCAATTCGAGTAAAGAATCTATCAAGGACTACCAGAGGCTCTTCTCAGGTGTTGGACTTGACTGAAATATCATCCACATACAAGTCTACCTCTTTATGTATAAGTCATGTAGTAAGACCGTTGTGGCTCTTTGAAAAGTTGCCTCGACATTCTTCAACCCAAAAGGCTTGACCTTGTAGCAGTAAACCCTCCACTCGGTGATGAAGGTGGTTTTGATCTTTTCTTCAATAGTAATGAGGATCTGATTATACCCCGGAAGCAATCCATGAACAAATACATAATAGTCCAAGAAGCACTGTTAACTAAGACACCTATATGAGGCAAGGAGAAGTTATCTTTTGGCGAGGCCTTGTTCAAATCTTGAAAATCCACACACACCTCGACTTTCCCATCCATCTTTGCAATCGAGATGAAGTTTGCTAGCCATGTGGGATATTCCATTGCTTCCATGAACATGGCTTCTATTTTCTTTGCTATTTATACCTTCACCTTCTCAGGCCATTGAGGTCGTAGTATTCGCAGCTTTTACTTGACAAGCTTGACTCGTTGATCGGTTGGAATTCTATGCTACGCGATTTCTCTATTGATTCCAGGCATGTCCTCGTATGACTAGGTGAATTCTACCACATGTTTACTAAGTACATTTGTTATCTAATGTTCTTCCTCAGGAATCAGATAACTTGAAAGCATCACCATTTTAGGTAACTCATCCGTACCCAAATTTATTTCATTCAAAGAGGTATTTGTTATGCTACAAACACTACGCGTATGATCATGAAAATGCATGTTGCCATCTGGCGAAACATCACTCAAGTAAGCAAAAATTGGATTCATTGATTGAAATACCTCGTAGGTAAAGTTATTGACATCAAAGATATTGCTATTATTAAAAATTACATAAGAAGTATCATTCCCCTCCACATGCGGAGGGTCTTCTTTCTCTAAGGTGGCTGGCTCCTCAAGGATGGGCTCAGCAAGAACGATCTTCTTCTTCTTGGTGGCAGCTTTGGTGATAATCCTTGTAGCTACAGCTAGCTTTTCCATCTTAGCGCCTCTTGCCTCTTTCTTCATTAAGATGGGTAGGGTTATGGTGATAGCCGTGATAGCCTCCTGCAGCTCATCTTCCATAGGTTCACATTTAGGTTCATCTTCAATAAACATCTTTGCTTTCCCCTTGTCCTTAGCAGTAGAACCACAACTTCAAGAGCCACAACCTGCATCCCTTCCTCCATAATAACCACTTCCAGGAACTCAATTTTCTCAAAGCCATCTATAGACTCACTGATTGGAGCTAGCATACACTCCCTCGGGAAATCATACACATCACCAAAAATCTCGAACCCTGGTGCTTCCTCTTCACATATCAAAACCGGCTTGCTATCCCCCTTGTATTGTTTACCCCCTTCAATAGCACACATGCTAATAATATTGCAGAAGGATGGTCGCTTGTTCTTGTAAATCTTATGCCTCAGGGTGATTCCCAATCTAGCTCGAGGAGTCAATATGAGAAGGTCAATGGCCTCTACAATTCCCTAATGATACTTGTCGAGTCCTTTCCCGGGAATAAACCCCAACCTCTTTATGATTCTCTTCAACCTCACTGAGAAATAATGGTACCCCTTAGGGATCTTCTTTTTCTTCTTCTCTTCTTCTTGGCCAATCATAGCCACCCTCAACCCTTTAGGTCCCTGCTCTATGAAAGCAGTTGCCACCATCACTGACTCCTTGTCTACCTTTATAGTTACTAGTTTTCCTTGATGAATCGATTTTATCCTCTAATAGAGCGTAGAGGGAATAGTACCAAGGGCATGAATCTATGGCCTACCCAACAACAAGGAATAAGTCATCTGTATATCTAACACTATGAACTTTACCTCTTATTTCACCACATTTACTATCACAATTGTAGTGAATGTTCCCACAACCCGGTGCTTGGAGTCATCATAGTCTCGAATAATTGTATCCGACCTCATGAGTAAATTCTCATTCAAACCTAGGTGAGGCAGCACCTTGAGTGGGCATAGATTTAGAGCTAACCCATCATCCACCATCACACAAGGGATGGACCTGTCAAAGATATTAACCCTGATGAAGAGGGCCTTGTGGTGATTTTATTGTTTTGGCGACAGGTGCGACCAATCAAAAGCGATGGCTGCGTTCCTTCTGTAAGGTATCCCCTCCCCTATTTCTGAGTACATTTCGATCACTAAAGTATTCGATGTTGCTTCCATCTCCATCAACTTCTGCACTAGTCCTTAGTGGTGTGCCTCGGAAAAACACAACAGCTGCTAGATGTTGTATTTAGACTATGTGCTCTTAAGCTCATTGACCAATTGGTTGACCTCAAGCTCATCTACATTCACCATTGGGGCAAGGGTGGCTCTGTATGATCCCTTGTAGTTTCTTTGGCTGAAGACTTCCCAAGCTGAATGGGATTGCTTCTGGAAACCCGATCGCTGCAGGTTACCCTCATAACTACATTCTTGATTAGCCTTGATTCAGCTAGCATCTGCCATGGGTACTGTAGCTCTTCTCTTCTCCTCTTCACATTCTTCAACTATTAAGAATATAGATTAATCGGACCCTTGCCATACAAGATCTCTTCAGCCTCTACCAAATGGGCTCTATCCTTATCTCCCTTTCTTTGGGACTTCAATACATAACCATATAAATCGATGGGCTTCACCTGTACATTTCTCACTTCCGACTCCTCCTCCTTGCTATCCACCGCATATACGGACTCAAACAGGTCATAATCCTTCATTGTTCTCCCAACAGACATAGGGACTGACCCTACTAGACTCAACCAAGGGTTAGACTGGGCAAGCATGTTCATGACTTGATTAAAAGGGATCCCGATCCCCACTACAAATATACACCAATCCCACTCTCGGAGGTGCCACTCAATGTTGATGACCATTTTGAAGATGTCAATGAAGCCCATGTGCTCATTTACAGACAAGCGATCATGAATAATCGGCTGTGCCCCCTCAATCAACATCTTCATGAATCACTCTGTTGATCACTACTTGGAGGGCTTTTGTTTGATCACTACTTGGAGGGATATCCACCTCTACACATATACCTTGAAAGGCTCATACTCATCTTTCCTGCAAGCAGCCATGTCTCTTATTCCTAATTTCAACCTTTTTATGAACAAGAAGCTTTCACTGAATGCTTGAGAAATATTTTTGTAACTGTTCCTCATGATGGGTGATTGGTTCATATACCATTCACCCGCTACTCCCTTTAAAGGGCAGGGAAAAAGAGTGGCCATCATTTCCTCTGATAAGCCTATGGCCCACATGAACATCTCGAATTTGGTGATATGGAAAGAAGGGCCCTTGCTACCATCATACAAGGGCATTCCCCCAAGGCCAAATCTAGTGCAACTACATTACATCTCCCCTCTAACTTCCGACGAGCTAACTTCTTCCTCCATCACCACCGATGGGGCTCTCCACTCATCAAGAGATATAACGTGCTCCCCCCGACTAGCCTTCGCCATGAATCTTAACACTTACTCTTCTAGCAAGCCCTAGTGTATGGCATAAACCGAGTTTTGGATCTCATTTACCAACAAGTCCAACTTCATCCCTTCTTCCATCAACATTTCTAGGCTCGTTATCCTCAGCCTGAACAACCACTCATTGTAAAACTTGAAAGTTCCCCCCATTATTCATCCTATCATTGCATTCTCATCCATCCTTACTTTCATTACCTCCTCAATTGACATCCACCTCCAGATGTATTAAAAAAAACTCTCCCTTTCATTCTGGGTATAAGCTATCAGCTCTTGTAATTTGATCGTTGGATGTTCCAAGAATAAGAAGTTCTCCTTAAATGCACTAGAGATATTCTCCCAACTTTCTTTCACTGCCCTTGGTGGGAATGTGTACCACTCCGTCGCGATCTTCGATAAAGAACAGGGGAACAACTCAGTCATTAACTCATTGGAAAAACTTTTTTCCCGTAAGAGGACCTCATATGTGTTGGATTAGAATGACATTGAGTCCTTCCCATCAAACACGGGAATCTTGCACATATTGAAATCTAGGTCCGTGTGCTGAAAGGACCCCCCAAAAGCTAAGGAAATGGCTCACTCCTCAAGAGCATCCATGTTGTGCCTCTCATCCATTCCGACCCCTATCACAATCACAAATTCATCAGTCACCTCTCTGATGCTTCTCAACACTTGCTCCTCCCCCAGCCTAGAGTTTATCATTCTTATTGCTCCATCAAAGTGCGAGAGCGGGTTGGCCTTCATACTTGGCTTCAACCCAGGCTCTTCCACCATTCCATCCTTAACTAGATTCTGAATGGCCTACAAAGATCTTTACAATTGTTCATGCAGGGGCCTACCATGGCATGGTAATTGCAGAAACTTTACTTGTCTTCCCGGCTAGGCGACGATTAGGTTTTCAAGCTATCCTATTTCTTCAACTCCCGCAAATTTGTAAAAAGAAATCCTAGGTTGGCTTCATGTGGAGAGATTCCATGGTATTCCTCCTTGGACAACCTTACTATCGCTACCCACTCAGATTAGACTAAATGTATTGCATATTGCTTACCCTTAGATTACGAAGGGTTAGTGGATGAAGATCCCGAGTCATTCTTCTTAAACTATGTCTTACAGGTGGGCTTTCCCATCTGCATTTGAAGGGATTCAAACCACTCAATCCTCTCCTCTTTCTCGAATACCTTGTTATAGGAGAAAAATGTATCTATCCCCAATCTCTTTTTGTAAGTAGGAAGGACTCTGTCTAGCAGTTTTACAATCATCTCCGACAAACTGAGATGATCCATTAACAAGACCTAGGTGGCCATCCATCTAATATAGTATAGCTTAAACATTTCCCCAGGCTTTTACCTCACGGCCTCTAAGTTCTGCATTGTCATCTTCATCTGAGAGTTGAAGCCGCATTGTTCCACTAAAGTTGCTGAGAGGTGCTCCTAGTTATGAGATACCTTAATAGGTAATTTGTAATATCATTGGTTGGCTGGTGCCACTAGCATCACTATGAACATCTTTGACATAGAAGAAATAACCCTTTGTTTCCTTACGATGACCCACAAATTGGCATTTGCTAGACTTTGTCTATAGTTTATCACTTATTAACTTCTTGATATATGCATCACAGCCCCAAATCTTCATGTATGACAAGTTGAATTTGCTGCTCATCTCATATGGTGTCCCTAAAATTGCCTTGCCAGAAGTAAGCATTTATTATGTGATTGATTGTCTCCAAGGCATATACCAAAAAGGATATCAAAAGTGAGGCTTGACTCATCATTGAGCGAACCATGTCTAAAAAGTTTCAATTTCTCCTTTAGGACACTCCATTCAATTTTGGTGTTCTAGGAGGGGTGAGCTATGAAATTATTCCACGTTCTCTCAAATATAAATCAAATTATTTAGGAAACCTTTTCACCAGTGGCCATGGTGAAGTCTATTAGGATACTCCTTGTGAAGATGGATGCGAAGAAAGCATTCCTTAACGGGAATATGGACAGGGATGTGTTTATGGCAAAACCCGAGGGTTTTGCATCCAAGGATGACTCAAAAGTATGCAAGTTGCTAAAGTCCATTTATGGACTTAAGCAAGCATCGAGGAGTTTGAATATTAGGTTTGACGAGATAAACCGAGAAATTGGTTTTGTGTCAAACGCTAATGAGCCCTGTGTAAATAAGAAAGCTACTGGGAGTGTGATCATTTTCCTTGTATTTTATGTTGATGACATATTACTGATAGGAAACGATATTCCTTTTCTTTTAATAGTTAAGTCATGGTTGTCAAAGAAGTTCTCCATGAAATACCTTAGAGAAGCAACTTTTATACTCGGTATAAAGATCTATCGAGATAGATCCAAAAGGCTACTAGGTCTTTCATAAAGTACATACATAGACAAGGTTTTGGCTAGATTTAACCTTGAGTAGTCAAGATAGGGTTATCTCCCAATGTCTCACGGGATTAACCTTCCTAAATCTGAGTATCTAAGAACACAAGAGGATAGCCTGCGCATGAATGAAATACCTTATGCCTCAAAGATAGGTTCCATCATGTATGCTATGGTATGCACTTAGCCTAGAGTCTTACATGCGTTGAGCATCACGAGCAGATTTTAATCTGACCCAGGTGAGAAGCATTGGATGGCCGTTAAAATTATTGTTAAGTACTTACGTAGGACTAAGGATATATTTTTAGTATATGGACAAGGTGATCTCACTTTGAAGGGATACACCAATGCGAGTTTTAAGTCTGACATGGATGATTATAAGTCCCAGTCAAGGTATGTGTTTATGTTAAATGGAGGGGCGATTATTTGGAAAAGTTTTAAACAAGATAAGACTATTATTTCAACTACGAAATCTAATTATTTAGCTTCTTCCAAAGCAGCTAAGCAAGCTATTTGGCTTAAGGGAATTATTAGTGATCTTGGGTGGTGTCTATCATTGTAAATCTAATAAAGGCTGAGTGCGATAATAAAGGGGCTATTGCTCAGGCAAGAGAACCATGGTCTCATCAAAGAAATGAACATATACTAAAAAAGTACTAACTAATTCAGGAGATGGTAGCTAGGAAAGATGTAAATTTAGAATACATCCCGATTGATAAGAATCTAGCAGATGTGCTAACTAAGCCATTGACTCAGGTTAAACATGACTAGCATGTTAACGAGTATGGAATGAAGCACATGGGTAATTGGCTCTAGTGCAAGTGGGAGATTGTTAAACATGATGAATGCCCTAGAGCAAATTAGGGCGATATATCTGTATTAGCTATAATGTACAAATGGTTTCAAATTATTATTAACAATAATTAAAGCATCTTTTTTGCTTATCAATGCTTTTAATTAATTTATGTATCTCACTGGTAGCATATATGTATAGTATTAAATATGTATATGCACATTTCTAAGACAAAGTCTGTGACTACTTCATAGCGTAAAAGTGCGAGGACACAGTGGGAGCTATGTTGTGTGAAAACTTCAGAAATGTGTTACTATGAATAGTATAAATATCCCTAGTCATAGTTTCATTGAGACTGGACATCAATCGAATGGACAGAATAGCATGTTTAGGCTTACTCCTTCAATTAGATCCAAGCAACTGATCTCACGAGCAAAAGGTGGTACCTTGTGTTAACACATGAATGTATTTGGGTAATACATTAGAGACCGCTATAAGATAGACACTTGGAAATAACTATATCCATGTATTGGTGTCATATCTTATTGCAGTAGTAGTGCAAGTATCCTCAAACCTAAGAACTGGTTATCTTATGTAGGAGTTGCTATACTTTTTGTCATGCTTATTCATACCTTGGCAATCAGGATGACAGGTATAGTGATGATCACATGTTGGTAAGCCGAGTAGTTAAAATGGGATCCAAGGCTCCTGATATAGTGATATAGTGGGAGATGTACCTTAGGGCCCTGTGTTGAAGGGACACACTCATAAACCTCTTATTAAAGTATAAGATTGATATAGAACGGGGTTCTAGTCAATCTTGATACATAATGGCCGAGTTGTGTTCTTCGTGAACAAGTCTAATTCAATGATAACTACGGCTATTACATGAGTTGAAACTTAATCCAACCTCAATAAATTAGATGGTACTTAACCTGATGGAATGAGTATTTTGTATAGGTTACTACTGCTGAACTCGATCAAGTCACAAGTACGTGATGTTCAAAGTATTGGAGGATGATATGCCTTTGCTAGAAAGCCCACTTCATCATCAAGAGCTATCGAGTTCCATATCATTTTGGAATACTAAACCTAAAGCTTCCCAAATAGAATGAAAAGTTTAGGTTAACCATTAGCGGCTCGATTCTTTGGGATCCTATGAGGTCACACACTTTGGTTCTTTATCAGACTAAGTAAAGAACCTATAGACTAGGTCTAAATTGAGAATATCTAATTATCGATTCTTTAGAAGAATTATTAATTTATTGGATCGAATTAATAATTAAAGGGAACAAAGAAAAAATAGGGAAAAATTTCACAGATCGGAGCAAGGGAATTTTCCCATTGTGGGTGGGCTCTAAACGAATACAAGTTATTCGGAGTGGGGACTATGCGACTACCCCATGAGCTAAAAAGCTCATGGGCCGCTAGCATGCGGGGTAAGCTCGCAGGCTGCTAGTACATGGGGTAAGCCTACATGTGCTAGCAGGATGCAAGTCTACTAGGGCATTGTACAGTTAGCCTGAAAGCGTCGACTTGAGGTACAAGGCAAGCCTGCAAGGGCTTCTCTTGTGAGAAAGACCAGCGGGTCCTAGTGACCCACGTGGCTGATCTGCTAAGTGGGATGGGATATTCCCATCCCACTTTGTGTTTGAGGGTGAGTTAAACACTCCCCCTTTTCCTATATATATAAGCCTCCCTTGTCTCATTATTCCACACACTTTAGCTCAGCTTTTCTCTCTGAGTTCGACATATCTTTCTTCGTTCATTATGCAATATCCTCCATGAGTTTCTACAAACAACAAAGAATTCTTTTGCAGGCTCTTTCTAAAGTGAGATTTCTCAATTTATTTTCAGGTGGATTTTCGAGAGGTCTAGCAGCTTCTATTTACTAATGGGTTCTTCCTCAATGAGGTTTTGGTCGGTGAAGATCCTTGTGGATCAATCGTAGAGGCTAACCTAGTTTGGAAGCTCGTGCTAATGAAGTTATACAAAACTGCTCTAAGGGAACACCTCTACCAAAGAAAGAGAAAGCACGCATCAACTAATAATGTTCTAAACTTAGATGAAAAGCATCTATGGAACATTTTTAACTTTGATTATATCAATCATGGAATTCTTAGGAGATCCTTAGGTTAATTTTAAATTTTGAAATTCTGCCTTGCAACGTTTGCATGTTCAATTACTGTCTTGATTAACCAGTAAAGGGGTTGCGTATTATCCAAGTTATAATACACTTTCGATTTTGGGAACTAATCGTTGTGGATTACTCTCGATGAGTCCAAGTTTGGGTAAATTAATGTGTTATACCCTATGGTTTATGACTTCAAATAGGCATGTGTTTGAGTATGGAGCAGGCACTGCTATAACCATGGGTGATCCTACCCTAGGTGATTCTATCTCATTGTGTCTTCTAGATCTAGGTTCGAGTTTGGGTAAAATAGTGTGTTTTATGTAATGGTTTTCACAGTTCCAAAAGAATAGAATTTTGAGTGCTAAGTAGGCACTACCATAACCATGGGTGATCCTGAACCTAGGTCATGCTGTCTCATTCCATCTTTCTAAATCTAGGTAGGTGATATTTGTGTAATGACATGTGTGTGTATAATTTGTGTGTGCATAAAAAATCATGGTTAGCATGATGCTTTACAAGAAATAAACGTTCTGATGAAATGAACACATAGCACATAACATGCAACGCATAACTTCCAACCTTATATCTCAGATGCGTAAGGGTTAGTCTTCTAAATCTAACCTTGGATCATCTTAATACCATGAAATATTAAGGAGCGAATCTTCATAAGAGGTGCATTTTTTTTGGTAAACCTAGAGGAAGTGTCTACGGTTTCCTTATACGAGTTTGGTCATGTGCTGTTGATGTAGAAGGTTCCTGTTGCACTATGATACACTCCATGCCTCTCCCCAAATAGATGCGAATGAGGGAGGTACATGCGATATGGTAATAAGTGATCCACCCACTAAGTATCTTTGCTCACCATGGGGTCACAAATAATACTTTTGCAATCTTCATGGTAAATAGAGCATCCTAATCTTAAAGGCCAAGCCAACTAATGCATAGGCACTTGTTCGATATTTTAAATGTGGGTGAACTAATTTGACAAATTTCCAATACTCATCTCAAATTTTGAAACTTGTTTTAAGTATAGAAAAAGATATCTCTAGGAGAGTCGCCACTGTAAGCGGATGACGTTTAACCTACGCGGTCGTCGCTAGGCATCGGCCCCTCGAAGAGACGGGGCATGGGGTAAATAAAGAAAATTTAAAAAGATGTTGCTTGAAAATGATTTTCCAGTTAAAAGACTCTAGACCTAAATCTCTACTCTATGTAACAGAGTTGTTACCCGGATCAGCTCTTCCGGGAAAATTTGGTACACCTTAGATTTGGTTTGCCTAATCAATACCATAGAATAGAGATTCGGGTTTGAATGAGTTACTTACTTTGTCATCATTTGAGTTAAAATACACTTATGCTAGAAACCACGTTTATACTATTCAAAATAAACTAGGTATTTTCTGTTTATGTTTTAGTTTATTGTACATGCATAAAGTAGTAAAAAATTACGGAAAGTAAACAACGTACGAAATTTAAATGCACCTAATCTATGAGGGGATTAATTACATCATTGGGATGGGGGATTACAAATCACCTAAATACATCGAAATCTAAGGAATACATTCTCCTAAAATACATTAATATCTAATGAAAATTACATTTGGTTTTAATATTAACAGCAATGCCTGAAGGAAATTAAATCCTAACATTCATTTATCGTAAACTATCTGCATCCACAAAGGTTAGCGCAAATATAGCACATCACACATAGTTGCAAATATGTTCATTTTATACACATAACTTATTTAACCATTTTATTAATGAAAATACCACATGTGAATATTTGTCAGGTTGGTTATCTGAGAACTTCAGTTCTCTTTGTTGGGGTTTCCTAATGCACATCACAATAATACTGGTGAAAATAAATCTATGTCCAAGTACATAAATGAAATGGCATTATTGAACCTGTTACGAAAGGGAGACCATTATAGTTGGTAAAATAATATCCCGGTAAAAGGGAACCTACTTCAACTGTTCGAACAACTTTCGGACCAAATTTGAGTTTGTAAAATCGTCAAACATACATCTATGTTACTTAAAAACTCAGATTTTAGGTCTGAATAATCACCATTGCTCCTCCTAAACATAAAATGAAATTTGAAAGTTTTCCGAACATTCTACCTAAAATGTAATGCCATTAATGGCATTGCAATACCATTAATAGCATTGCAGAGAGAGAACAAATAGTTTTAGTAGATTTTTACAATTTCACATCTCAAGCATATATACATGGTATGAACTAGTAAGACACGACTCTAGGAACTCAAAGGCTTACCTCGTAGCCGTGAATCCACCTCGCTAGGTCCATGAAAATCCCTGGACAGTCCTCCTTGTTTCTTTAGTTTGGTTTGTGATTTTGTCACAA
This sequence comes from Euphorbia schlechtendalii, assembly GCA_949673415.1. Taxonomy (NCBI): domain Eukaryota; kingdom Viridiplantae; phylum Streptophyta; class Magnoliopsida; order Malpighiales; family Euphorbiaceae; genus Euphorbia; species Euphorbia schlechtendalii. The sequence continues at coordinate 12,094 of CATIWQ010035516.1, forward strand.
AATGAAGAGTAAGGGTTTACTCTTTAAAGGAAATAGAAATCCCAGAATGTAAGTCTTGACAAGAGGAAGAAAGGAAGTAGAAATCCTCCTTTTCTCAAGTTTAGACTTTGAAAATGAAAAAAATGGTTAACTTGTTAAAAATGAAAGAAGAAGATAAGTATTCTTTATGAGTGAAGATACTTATTAAGAACACTTATACCAAGTTCTATGAGTTAGAACTTAGTGTAAATTATCAAGAAAATTCTAAACCTCAAAGCTTGCTTAACTTCCCTACACCACTCAAGTTTGTTTAAGTGAAGACTAAACCTCAAGCTTCCTTAAATAACTCCCAAATGTCCCAAGTTCATGCCCTCTTCATGAACTTACACTCCCTAATTCTGAAATTACAAGTTACTATGAGGTAATAGACTTAAACTTAGTTTCATAAAGGTTTAAGTACCTAAGAACACCCAAAAACAGTTAAGAACACTAGAAATTTAAATTTTCCTTTGAGTTCTCTTTGTTGTTGCTTCTTTGCTTGAAAAATGAGCTCCACCTACCTTTCCGAAACTTAGATATCTCAACTTAAAGAGCTCTATTCAATCCAAAGTCAACTTAGCTTAGCTTAGGCCATGCTTACACTTTTTACTTTTTAGCTTTTATCAATCCAAATGCACATGTTGGATGGAAAGTGTCCAAGGTAAGGTGAGGAGGTGGTGTTGCAAAAGAAAAGTCAAGCATGTGGGCAAAGATTGCATTTTTTGCTAAAAATTGCAATGTAATTTTGGTTCAGCTGTAAATTATAAGTTGTATTATAGAAAGTGCAATTTGGTTCTACTATAAATTAAATATCATTAATGACATGAGGTAATATCGTAAACGACATCAGCCATGTCGTTAATGACATGGCACTCTATGCTGGGCATTTTTATTTTCTTGTGGGCTTTAAGGAGGGGAAGGCCCAAAGAAACTAAGTAGATTTTCTCTAGAGGTTTTTCGGGACCTTACAAAATGTAGAAAGCTAACAAGGGTAAAAAATTATAGCTTCATCATCGAACTCGCAAGTCGGGAGAAAAATCATGTGCTCACACTTAGCAAAGGAGCGGTAAAATAAAAGGAGATGGATAACAATGAGTTCCTGGACCTGATGAATTAGGACCGACTAAAGCATTATCACGTTTATAAAATGAATTAAATTGTAAAAAGTAGCACTTGTAATAAAAAATGAAATTATATAACAAGAATGTCAAGTTTCTTTCTTCATACAATTGAGCAAAAATTAGGGTATATTTTTGCTGATTAGTCCGCCTAAATGAAAACAAGAAAAGAGTTCTTTGGACTAAATTTAGGACAAAGATTGAAAATAGTAAGATCTCAATCTAAAAATAGAAATGCTTTTTGACAGTAGAGGTTAGGTCATTGGATATTTTGTATCATCAACTTTTGTGACCACTTAACTTAATTTAGTGAAAAGATCATTATTGTTGAATTCTTATGAGTATATTTACTTTGAATGCTCATGTGCCTTATTCCAAAGACAAAGCAATTAACAACGCAAGTAACACGATATAGTAGTTGATTCGTAGCATTTTGTATCTATATTACTGACATTTCAATCCATAAATAAAGCTAGCAAGTCCTCATAAAAGCTAATAAATATGCATTATAATATAAAGCATTTAAATCATAGAAAGAAACAGGCCATGCTTTCTTCCTTATTTTCATCAACGGGTACTGATAAGTGTATAATTACACTTATTATCATTATAAGTTTACACACTAAACACTATATTTTAAGTCATTTTTATACTTTATTTAAAAGATTTCACATGGTATGTAGTTGTTTTTGATGCAAATGCAGATACTAGGTAAATCTTGGGAGTAAAATAATCTAAAGTGGAATTCTATAAAAAAAAGAGTGAAAAAGGTGCAAAAAGATACGTGGAACTTAAAGATTTAGCTTAGGATCGAAGCTGTCAAAGATCGGTGAAGTTACAAGGAGAATTCTGAAGAAAAATGCAATTCACGATCGGGACAATCATTCGCGATTGTGACTTGTTCTTCTTCAAAATAGAAATCTACCAATCAAAGATTCATAGTCACGACTTGTATATCGCGGTCGCAACTTGGACGGTTTTCTGGTGTAATCTTCTTAACTACTAACAGCCAGATAAGAGCGATAAACCGCCATCAAATACCAATGAGAAGACACCTATCAAAAGTCAACTAATCATGAAAAGGTGCCTATCCATTGTGGATTAGATTGAAGCTTCTCAACCAATCACAATGAAGTGATACAATCTTTCGCCAATGGACACAACTCTTCGTATGGATAGATGCAACTCTTCGAACTCTATAAATAGGGCTCCAAACCTTACAATTTCGTGCATCAAGGGAGTGCAGCATTAGAGTGCAATTATAGGGTTACGTATAGTGTGTGTAGATAGAGAATAAAATATCTAGTTTCGCTATGTTCATTAGTGTTAGCCAGAAAATGTTTAAGTGATTCGAATCCTTGTTTTGATCACTAGATTTCTCTATATTCTCGCAATTGTTGTATAAGTGTACTTGCAAATCACTTATCAATAAAAGTTTTCATTCTTCAATATTCGTTTGTTCGATATTCGCAAAGAATAGCATCCTAGCGGAGGTTCTGTATGGGTCGAGACCTAATTCAAAGCAGACACAGGAATTGCGAGAATTAATGACTCCCATTAAAGAGTTGATATGGTTTGGTCAACTTTAGCGTTCACTTGCATACCTTACAACTTTGCTTTGCTTTCTACTTATACTTTCTATTTCAAAGTTTATGATATGTCTATGTGTCATAATGCGTATTTCGTGTTAAGTCTTTTATATTAATCAAGTTATATGCGTTGCAGTTAATTTTAAGAGTAGTTTCGGGGTTAACGATATCGTGTATAATCACTTGATCTGTGATACAATGCTGTTTAGTGAGCTAACATTTTTGGAATGGTGACTTGCTAAATATGGCTATGTGAGAGCGACCCATACTAAGCATAGTATTGATGTTGTCAAGGTTTATATAATTGTCTTAATTCGATTGCGCTAGATTTAGAAAAGTCATATCATGTGTTGCTCTGCGATGAATGATTGAATATCTGAGTGTCTAGAACCGAGTTTGTTAAATTAATCTAGTGTTCGTAATAACTTTGATGATTTTACATATTTTCTTTGCCATACTTATTCGTAGGGAATATCTTTATACTTTTTATCTTTTCTAATATTTCATACATTTGTCTATCCATCCATCATTCCAACTAAAATCCAAAAATATTTTATTTTCTTTATTCTGTTTTCCCTTGTTGATCTTTACAGCTAGTCCTTCCCGATGGGATCGATATCTTTTAAAACTACATCACAACTATATACTTGCAGTTATTATCATTTTTCTATTTGATAAGTGGTACTGACAACACCTTTGCTTTATGTGAACAAGTTTTTGGCACCGGTGATATATAGCCAAAAACTTGTGAACAAACTATTAAACTTATCAGTAGAAAAGTGGCGATCAAGTTTTTGGCGATGTTGCCGGGGATAAGCCTTTCGAAATGAGTGTAGTCAAAAACTTGCGATCAAACATCGCTACTAAAGAAAGAGAAAGCATGCATCAACTGGTAATGTTCTAAACTTAGATGCTAGGTTTCTTTTATAATCTTTATAAACCTAAAACCATCTATGGAACATTTTAACTTGATTATATCAATAATTCTTAGGAGATCCTTAGGTTAATTTTAAGTTTTGAAATTCTTCCTTGTAACGCTTGCATGTTCAACTACTGTCTTGATTAACCAGTAGTGACTTTCTCTATTTCTTCTCCAAGTCATTTCATATGAAGCTGCCCCAGCTCTTAAAGAAGAAAGGGTTAGTGAAGACAGCCAAAGATAAGTGGTCTTGGGTCCATCTTGATGATACAAACAAAACCGAGCAGATGCCATATTCCCTAAGGATCGGTTTCCTTTCCCCATCGCTTGGAACCGTATCTATGGGAAACCGGCCTCTTGGAAAAGCGATGCTTGTCTCCTTGAGATCCATGGTGAGCCATTTACTTTCTTCAAAACATGTAAGTTCAATTAATCAACTGGACCAATATCGTTCATCTGCTCCGATACCAACATTATCGCTATCAGGGTACGTCACCTGAAATAGTGGAACTTGTTAAAGTTCCTAGAGCCGAAATTGCTAGTTTGATTTTTTAATTCCTTTTTTACTTCTTCCTTTTTTTATTATAGGTATGTCTAATCTTGTTTCATTCCATGACCCCTTGGCAACTATGTCAAAGAAGAGGGGCAAGAAGAAGAAAAGGATGACCTTACTTGTCTGGGCTACAACCGAGGCTCTTGAATGCTCTCCTTCCTTGGGGTTCTTATCTCAAGAGGTTGATAAGTATATCCCCGAGGAAAGTGGCGGTGCTACTACGGTCATCCGTTCTACCATTTCTGCTTATTTGATCGAGGAAACCTCTCTCGATTTCTAAAGAGATTACTGAGGAGGCGCCTAGCCATGGGCATGATACCCATTATCTTGGAAGATCTTCCACCTTATTATTCTACCCCTTTGGTTGCAGAACTTAGCCGTTTAGCCAAGAGGAAAGAACCTAATTCTGTATCTTTCGTGGATGAGGGACACGGCTTGGATATACTTAACACAGATCCTTCCCTCCTCGGAGATGATAAATGCTTGAGGGATGACTCCACCTACTCTCCTCCTCCTAAAAAGTGGAAACCATGCTCACCTTCTACTGACATTACTTCTTCAAGAGCTCCTATTCTCTCCTTTAAGGTAACTTCAATTCCAACTCTTCACATCTTTAATTTTACTTTGTATTCTATGTTCTTTTTTAATAAAGTTTTTATAGAGCCTTCCTACTGAGATCTGCCCTGATGCAAAGTTGGATGATGAACTTATTGTTAAACAATTTACGGGTCTTAATCAGCTTCCCTCCGAGATTTCTTCATTGAAGAAAAGATCAGCAGAGAGGATCTCATCTAGGCATCAAGCCCATCTCCTCCAGGTAAGCTCAATTTTAATTTATAGTCTGAGACCCCATCGTGGTTATATCTTTCTGAAGTCTCTAACTTTCATTATCTTGCTTGACAGGCTTTTTCTCACTCTGTATATTTGGATGAGAAACTCAAAAGCTGGGTTTTAAAAATAAAGGAACTCTGGTTGGATGAGAATGATTTAACTCTCACCAATAAGGCTCTTTTAGCCTTAAAGCTCAAAGCCGAATAAGAGCTTAGTAGCCTGAAGTTCATGGCTGAGGAAAAAGAATTTCTCGTTAAGGAGAAGAAAAGGTTGGAGGGGGAGATTGAGAAATTGGCCAAGCTCTACAAATTTGAGTTCAATCAAGCTAAAGCTGACACAACCTAGTTGGTGGAAGAGCATAAATCTATCCGTGATGCCATGGAAATCGAGAAGAAGGAAGCCCTTGAAAAGATTGATCTTTTGAAAAAAAGACTTGGTTGAAAGTTCTAGGAAGGCTAAGACAATGGCTACTGAGTATAACAAACTTAACAAGATCAAAACCTATCTTCAACTTCGGTGTTGAGACTTGAAGTACCACTTCCAAAAGAAGGATATAGGCCTCAACGATCATTGGAATAGGTATAGGGTCAAATTCTGTGTTAACTTCCTGCGTAAAGCTTGAGCTCTTTTCCCTTCTGCCAACTTGGATGAATTAGCTTTGCTCCCTAAACCTAGGCCTAATGATCCGCTTGGTGTTAGGCCCAATGAACAAAGACTCCTCAAGAGGCCAAAATATTCGGAAGTGGAAGAAGAGGAGGAAGAGGCTAAAGAATTCGTTCATTCCTACCATTCCTAGGCAACTTTGAACTTAATCTAAAATGAAAGATGAGGATGACGATGCTTCTTCTCTCCCTTCTTAAACCTTGTAATTTGTATTTTTTAAATTAGTAACGAAAATTTGCCTCTTTTGTTTACTTGTGTTATCTTTCTACCTTATATTACTCCCCGGGATTATCCATGAATTTCTCTCTTAATCAAGTTTAAGAAGTAATTCTTTCACCAAGGTTAATCACCACATGGTTGAATAACTTAAAACCATGTCATTCTCCAGGGTTAACTATAACTTGCTCTTATGAATAACTTAGGAGTTAATTGCTTCCATCGGGGATTATTGTAACTTGCTCGTGTGAATAAGTTAGAACTTGTTTCATTTACCGGGGTTAATTGTAGCTCGCTCGTATGAATAACTTAGGAAATAATTTCATTCACCGGGGTTATATGTAACTCGCTCTTATGAATAACTTTAAATTTATTTTATTCAACGTGGTAATTATAATTTGCTCTTATGAATAACTTAGGAAATAAGTTTATATACCAAGGTTAATTATAACTCACTCGTGTGAAAATTTATTTGTATCTTTAAGCATTAAAGGCCGGTCTAATTCATTTATTTCAAGGAAAAAGATGATGTTGAATTAAATAAATCTTAAATTCATGCTCCTAAATAAGAACGATTCTACTATAAAAGCACTTAGAGGATATATAAAATGCTAATTCAAATCTATCGAGGCAATACAAAATGCATGCAATATATTCCCTGGCATAAAATTTTTGTAGCGCCATTGCATTCCATGACTGAGGTAGGACTCGTCCATCTATATCTTGGATCTTGTATGAATCAAGGCTTACTTTTTGGGCAACCTTGAAAGAGCCTTCCCAATTGATTCTAAACTTTCCATGTCCTTCCCTTGTTCTTAAGGTTTCGGTGCTTCGCACCACTAACTCTCCTACTGGAAAAGATCTTGGTCAGACTGATTTGTTAAAGATCATGGAGACCCTCTATTTATAGGCTGCCATGGGCTAGGAAGCTTGGCCTCACCTTCCTTCTTGTTCATCTAAATTCCTTCTCAGATTAACATCTTTGCTTGCCGCTCCCATGTAATGGATCACTCGCTCATTAGGGGTTCCAATATCTACTAGGAGGATAGCTTCGTTCTTATATATAATCATGAAAGGTATTTCTCTTATCATTGTTCATGGAGTTGTACAGTAGGACCGCTAGAAGTTTGGTAAAGCATATACCTATGACGTACTATTGTTTAATACCATGGTTTTTATCCCATCGATGATAGTTTGGTTTATGACCTCGGTTATCCCATTACATTGAGGGTATGATATCGAGGTAAAATGAAGTTTTATGTGTAGCCCTTCGCAATATACCTTGAAAGCCTTCCAATTGACTTGAATCCAATTGTCGGTAATGATTGTGTGAGGCATGTCGAATCTTGTGATAATGTTGAAAAATTGAATTACTTGACTTGGGGAAATCTTTTCTATGGCATCAGCTTCAACCCATTTAGAGAAATGATCAACATCCACTATTATCCACTTTTTCTAATTTTGCACAATAGTAAGTCGGCTACAATGTCAATTCCCCAAGTGGAGAAAGGCCAAGCCGACTTTATCACTGTTATCTCTATGGGCAATGCTTTGATATTTTGCGTGTATGCTTGGCATGCTCCACATTTTTATACCAGTTCCTTCGCATCTAGTTCCATTATTAACTAATAGAACCCTTGCAATTTGGCCTTCCTCACTATAGTGTCCTTCTTCTCATGCCCTCTACATATACCTTCATGAAATTCTATTAAAACATAATCTACATCTCTCTTATCTAGGCACTTCTTCCAAGGGTAAGTTAGCAATTTTTTGTGTAATTTTACTTCTATAACTGCATATTGAAAGGTCTTTCTTACAACTTTCTGAGCTTCTATTTCTTCCTCGGGCAAGGTGGAATCCTTGTGATATTTGAGGATCAAGTCATACATTCTGATGGTAACTCTCCAGGCTCGTCCTGCATTATAATAACTACTCTTCTAATGTCTCTTGGGATTGGTATATCAGTGATGGTACATGGAAGAACATTTTCCCCTGTTAGCTCTGAGGTGGCCTTGGCTAAATTATCCGCTTCCTTGTTTTGCTCTCGCGAGATATGCAAAATCTCCTCTTTTTTTCCTTCGTCCTTTATCTTAGTCATTAATGTTTTAGCAATGAGTAGATATCATTGCATGGTCTCATCTCTTGTAGCATAGCCCCCTCCTAGTTGATTCATTACCAATTTCGAATCGCTACAGAACTTAGCTCGGTTGGGCTTAATTACTTTGACTAATTACAAAGTCTGAATGAATGCCTTGTATTCTACCGCATTATTTGTGATTAGGAATGATAAACATGCAGCCTGATTGATGATGATTCCTCCTGGACCAACCATGTGAATACCAATGCAACCCTAGCCTTATGTTGAGCTTCCTTCAATGTATATCCTCCACACCTCTCTACTCACCACTCTTCTATTGGGGGCGGTGCTTCTTGAAAAAATTCAATGAGAATTTGGCCTTTTAACGCTTTCCTCGGTTCAAACCTTAAGTCAGACTCTAATAGCCTGAGTACCCATTCAGCTAGCCAGCCTAAAGTTTCTATTTTTTGAAGAACCTTCTTCAAACCGAGGTCAGTTCTCACTATAATGGTGTGAGATTAGAAATAGTGGCACGACTTTTGAGAAGCAGTGATGACCGCCAACATAGATTTTTCTAACCATGGGTATCTCAACTCTACATCTTTGAGTACTTTGCTGCAGTAATATATTGGGTACTGTTTGGTCTTGTCCTCCCTTATCAAAACCATACCCAGCCTTCTTAAAAGGTACTGATATACAAGTATAAAATTTCACTGGGGTTAGGTTTACTTAATAGTGGTGGTGATGATAAAACAATTTTCAACTCTTCCAAAGCCAACCTACACTCCTCGATCCACTCAAAATTCTTCGCTCCTTTAATGGCCTTATAAAAAGATAGGCATCGTCGGGCCGAGCATTATATGAAGCGGCCCAATGAATTTATCCTTCCATTGAGTTTTGGCATGTCATTCATATTCCTTGGTGGAGCAAGGTCCATGATTGGCTTGATCTTATCTGGGTTAGCCTCAATCCCTCTCATTGATACCAAGAATCCCAAGATTTTTTGCGTGAGATACCGAAGACACACTTCTTCGGGTTTAGCTTTAATTTGTATGTTTAAAAATTATAACACCTTGCGCACATCCGATAGATGTTGAGAAACTGATTGCTCTGGATCACCATGTCATCCACATACAGCTCCACTATGTCACTAATTAATCCCTCGAACATTTTATTCGCAAGCCTTTGGTATGTGGCTCCCTCATTCTTTAGACCGAATGACATGAAGTTTTAACAATATATCCCCTCATGAGTTAAAAGTGAGGTTTTCCACATCTTCTTTCGCCATCTCTATCTAATTATAACTGGCTTTAGCATCTAGCATGGAAAGAGCCTCATAACTGGCAGTCAGATCCACTAATGGGTCAATGCTTGATAGAGGATAACTATATAGACTTTATTTAAGTTGGTAAAGTCAACACACATCCTGAAAGTTCTTTAGCTTTCTTTAATAAGATGACATTTTCCATCCACGTCAGGTATTGAATTGATCGAATATGACCCATAATGTTCAACCTTACCACCTCCTTCTCAGTTTCTTGTTACTTTTCGAAACCATGATTTCGACGCTTTTGTTGGATATGTTTAGCCTCAAGGTAAATGTTGAGTGTATGCTCCATAATAGACTAATCTACCCAAGTAATATCAGCCTCATCCCATGCAAAGGATTGCAAATTACTCTCCAATACCTGAGTGAGCTCAGCTTTAATGGAAGGCTGAATCTCCACTTCAATTTATAATTGTTTTCCATGTCCCAAAACCAAAGTTTCTAAATGGCCATATAGCTTAGTGGTTTTTGTTTGCTCTTCTTTAGCTTCCTGGGTGCTCCTGTTCTCAAAGATTTCATGTATGTCTCATTAGCTATCTTTTGATCTCCCTTAGATATGGCCATTCCTGGAGTGGTGGGAATTTGAAGGGCTAAATCTCGCAATTCCAGTACGGCCTCTGAATCACAAATCATGGTCGCCCTAGCACAACGTTATATGCAAATGGCATATCCACCACCAAAACTTCTACCCTTGATTTCCACATTGGATGGTCATCCCAGATCATTATTGCTAATGTAAATGCTCCAATGATGGGAACTTATTATCCTCCTAATCCAATGACCAAGTATCTTCCGAACTGAAGTTCACATGCATTTGTGCGCAAGACGTCATACATTTCTTTGGTCATCAAATTGACCGAGCTCCTCATGTTGACTAGGACCCTTTTAACCAAAAACTTATTAATCACCATCTCAATCACCAACACATCAAAGTGAGGCGTTGAACATGATAAATGAGTGAAGCTAAAATACACCCCCACATCTCTTCTAGTATTGTCATTTCTAGTTGTGATTTTCAACTTCCTCGAATTTGAGCCTCCAACGATAACATTAATCACCCCGGGTCGAGGGGGTGCCTCCTGGGCTCTCTCATCCCTCGGTGCTCTATGTCTATCTTGCCTATCATCATTCCATCTCTTGGTGAATTGGCTAGAAAATGGTCAAGCTTTCCTTCTGTTGCTCATTTGTTAATTTCTATGATTGGGTGTCTGCAATCTTCTAAGTTATGACCTACGAACTTATGGAAGTCACCATATATGACGGGCTTTCTTGCTCGGTATAGCTTTGATGGATATTCAACGTGCTGGTTTTATTTCTCAATCCAATAAAGGACTTCCCTCCTCGCCACCCTCACATGTATGAGGTCCTTCGGGGTCTCCATCTGTTTGTATTCCCTTGGATTTTACATCTATGGCTTGAAGGTTGGCACCGAGGTAGTTGTATAGTACTTTCAACAGGGGTCGATTATCTCTGAATCACATCATAGGACATCCAACTTCTCGCCCTACTCATTATGCAGTTAGGGAGGTCGGTCTCGTAGTGATTAAATCCTTCTTTAGATCTGCATTCCTTGCATTTTACCCCAAGATGTCTACAGCCACATCGACATTGTAGACTTTGATGTGCATTAATGTTTTGTGGAATCGCTTAATATAATCACCTAAAGGCTCTTGCTTTCCTTATCTTATCAATTGGAGCTCTTTTATCGATCTAATTTGTGGAATCGAGGTTTCAAACTAGAAAAATTCCTTTACAAGTTGATTGAAGTCTGATATTGACCCTGGTTTCAAAGATTCAAACCAAAAAGCCTCGGTCCTATCAACGTTAACGAGAATAACTTGCACATCGTAGAGTCTGTAGCCTCGGTTGTGAAGAGGGACTGTCAAAAGACCTTCACATGTTGAGTCGGGTCTCCTTCCTTGTTATACTTTGACAAGACTGGACAATGGAACTTCTTTGAGAACAATTCCTACATTACCTCAACTGAAAAATGTAAATCAGTAGCTTCAACCTCAGGGGTTACGGGGTCAATCCCCACATCGACAAACATTCCTCGAATGCATTTTAAAAACTTGTTTAACAAAGCCTCCTCCTTTGCATATGTCACTGGTTGGACATTACCCTTAGTCCTTTTCATCAAATTTCTTAACTTAACTCTTTTTGTGGCTTCTCCAGAGTTGCCTGTTGAATTCAGAGATGCTTAAGGTGATGTCGGTCAGTTTATTCGTAAGCATCCCATCGTATTCATCTATCACCCTTGGCTTTGAGTGTACTTCGGTTCACCGATGTTCAAATACTTCTCTTCTCTCCACATGAGATAGGCTACGATTCCTCGGCGAAGGCTCCCTTTATGAACTCTCTCATCTTTGGGAGTTTACAGGGCTTTGGGATCTCTCCCTATCCTCTCTACTCGCTTAACGAGGTCAGTATTAGAACCGAAGGTTGTGGTGGTAATCTACTTCTCTGGTACACGTTACTCTGCGATTACGAGTGGTTATTATGAGATCTGTAGTAAGAAGAGCTGGATTGAAGTAGCCTCCAACCCTAATAGCCTTTCTTGGCCTGCCAATATCTGTGCCATATGAGTGCTCATTTAATTGACCGGCCCTTGTACATCTCCAATGGTATACAAATTCTGCTTCGTTAGGCTAGCCAGGAATTTTGTCTCCATCGGTGTTCCCTCCTGCTGGAGGAGTTCAAATTGCCTATCTACATCCTTGGATATGGGTCTAAGTGGAATCTCTTTCCCTAGAGTGTTTATTGGACTGTGATTTGGATCAGTTGATCGTGGTGCCGACCCAGATCCTTCCAGTACCTATCGCGGGGTGAATCCTAGTGATGGAATCATCATACTTGGGGAACGCTCGAGCATTCTTTCTAGTGTTTCTTCAGCGACATTCTTCAAACTGCCTCTTCCGTTCATCTCTCCAAATAAAAAATTGGGAATGTTTCAAGCAAATATTCAGTCCATGCTCACCGCACCAAATGTTGTCAACGAATATAATAGGGTCGATCCCTCTTCCTTGAGTACTAACTAACAATATGTAAGACAAAAGAACGTCATATGGCTAGGCCTGGTTTGCTAGCTTAGCCACTCCAATACTTAAGTTATGATTTTCGCGTTATAAACTCAAGAATAAGGATTGTTGTAATGTGTAGAATCTCATACCTGACATGGAGTTTTTCTATCCTTTTATAGTTGGTTCCCCATTAAGTAATGCTTATCCACTTAGGGCTAGTTTGGCTGTATTTTTTCAAGCTGCTTTTCTAAAAATCTCAATTTTCAAGCTTTTCTCTGTTGTAAGCAGCAGAGTTGATTTTGGAAAAAACAAGTCAGATAGTACCTAATTAAATAGCATGAAAGACCAAATTGTGTTGTTCAAAGCCAGAATATGTACTTTTATAAAAAAAATTTGTGAGACCAACTTATTAAATCAGTAGCTTGAAAAGAAATACCAAACATATCATTAACGTGGTTTGACTTCGTTATATGTGACCGCAGCTTGTTAGGGTCTTAATTGGCCGCATATACGAGTTTTATTATGCCATGTTATCATATTTCATTCATATTTACACAATAATTTTTTTTCCTTTTCCCTTTATCTTTTCTAACGATTGCTTATTTTAAAATTTCCTCCAAGCCTAGCTACTTTTTATATTTTTCTTACTGTCATTATACACAAATTTTCCAAGATTTGAACCCTGACTTTTAAATTAAAGAGACTCTGATATTTGTAAATTTAACATTTTGAAGTTGAATTAATTGGTTCCTCGACATGATATCAAAACTTCTTGTTTCTAGAGTTTGATAATTCGAATGCTAATAGTTCTTTAGTGAATGAAATTCAATATGTGATAGAGTATGTATGTTGCACCCGCCATGTTAGGGGCATTTGCATGTGGCTAGTGTCACTTATAAATTCAAAAACTGCAACTGGATCTTATCTATGAATAACCGTTATTGTTAAACCACTTCATGACATCTTAGAGCTGATAGCGAAAGCTTTAATTCAAATTTAAACCTTGCTACCAATTTAACTTTTTAGGTCAATTAGTTCCAGGGTGAATTGTATAATAATTTTTTAAGGTAAAATTGAAATATGTTAAATACAATTTAATGTTTGTTTTATCTTAAGTTATAATGAATCAATAAATTTAAAAAATTTCTTAAAACTCATGTAAACGTAATAAATAAATTTGTTTTCTTTTGATCGTAGGCCTAGGCTCGCACTCGTGACATATGGATCCTAATTAGTTCCACAATATTATATCATAATTTCTTGGACCTATAGGCAGGTCCGTTCGTAAGTTTTCGGAGGTCTATGGGCAAGATAAAATACAGGACCCTATTGATATGTAAAAAAAATAAAAATTGCAATAAAGAAATTGAATTTTTCTATACAACTAATAAGAAAAAAACAAAAAAAAATATTCCCAATGGAAATATCATTAAGTAACAAATGATCACACAAAAAAAAATCTAAGTGAATAAGAGTAGAGTTATTTACGAAGATTGAATGAGTTTGGGGATTTGGATAACATTAGTAATGATTAGTGGAGATTATAAATGCTTTGATATGTTTGTAATTGTTTCTTTTTTTAAAAAATTATATAGGTAAATGAGTGAAATGAAGATGGAAGATTAATATGATAATGATTTTTGATAATTAGTTATAAGAGTATGCTGATCCTAAATAATTAATTAAGAATTTTTTTTGTTAATAAATAACTCTGAAAAATTGTTTTCAAACGATAAGAATTGTTATTAGACTATTTTAATTTATACTTAGAATAAATTATAATGATCATACTTAATAAATGAGCTATCTATTTTATTCTAAATTTTGAAGTCCTAGGCGGTTGATCCTATCGTCCTGCTCCAGGAACAGGCATGCCTATTGGTCAGAAGTTCATATCATGGCAATTTCATTTGTTGATTAAATTCATTACATAGAAGAGTTGACTAAAGTGGTACTCCTTGAAGTCCAAAGGGAATACATGAACATGTTAAGATTTTCTAAAGTCAAAATTTAAAAAATTTATAAAGTTAAATCAATATCAACCATCAATCATTAGTTAGATTTAAAGATTTAAAATGTTGATACTGCAAACAACAAAACAAAAATTCTCAACTAATAATTTTAGCTCTAAAGAATTGATATCATTACGAGCAGATAGTGTTACAAGGCACACTGGAAAAACTAGCATTCCTAATTATTTATGTGATTTACGAGCTGAACCAAGAATATCAGCCAACTCGTCATTATGAAGTAACTTGACTCTTTAACACCTAACCTAGCTACACAAATAGCTAGTCCAACTAAGTGCCCAACTGCCCATGCTTGTCATGAATAAACAATGTCATTTTTCAAGGTAATAAATGTAATTCAATCTGTTTTGTCTTAATGACACGGAATAAATAAATCTAAATTTTAACGATTTGGGATTGACTCAAGGAGAGTCAATTATGTCACAAAAGGATGTTACATTTATGATCAGTGTTCCGTGTGTCTACTCAATCCTTATGTTTATCTTTATATCTGTGAGATAAACTGTTCATGAACTATTTAATGTTTTTTTCAGTTAGAATCAAGCTTCACTCAACTCAATTTGTAAGTGGGTTATTTGTGAACATTACTTTTTGGCTCGGTCTATATACAAACTCAAAAGAGCAAGTTAAACTTGGCTTGAAAAGCTTATGAATAAGTTCAAGTAGATTCTCATATATAAGTTCATAAATTGACTTGATGAAAGCTAATAAACTATATCCATTATTTTTTACATATTAAAGAAAATGTAATAATCAATAAACAATTTTTTACCTTTGATTTGAGAACATTTTAATAATTTATTACGTATGAATAAATGATATTATAAATATGTAAAATTATTACATTTGATTAACTAAATTTGATAAATTTTGTTTTACAAAATAAATGAGCTTGTTCATGGAAAAATTTATAAATTATTAAAAAAAAAAAAAGAATGAGTTTTAGTGAATGTCCGTGAATAAACAAGCTATAACAAATGTTTAAGAATATGAATTTTGAACACTCCACACTCGAAGTTCGAACTCATTATAAACTTAAGAAAGCTTGGGTAAGCTTGTTGTTTGTATACCTAAGTGAGTTAACACGACATGTACATCATAAGATAAACTATTTTGACAGCCCTGTAATTCAGTATGCAATCAATGAAATAGCAAACTATTCAGCAGTGTTATTGAAACCGTACCGTACCGGCCGGTTCAACCGGTAAAACCGGGTACCGACCAGGCATACGGTTGGTTTGAAGTACTTCACCGGTTTTTAAAAAAACCGTATCCTACCAGTTCATACAGTTAAAATACCCGGTATACCACTAAACCGGTTAAGTCGGTATTTAAAAAAAATTTCAAACTTTAGTTTAAAAGCTTCTCGTTCAAGTTTTTTGCTTTTATCGCTACGTTTCCTTTCAAAATCAAAATTAAAAAAAAAAGTAAAATCCTAGAATTGATAAAGATTTTTTAGAATTAAAATTTGAAAATTTGTTAAGGATATTTATTATTTAAATACTACATTATTTTTAAAAAAATTCATTAATCCGGTATTACCACTTATAATACCGGTCATACCACGTACCATTAGCTTCACTAGTATCGTGTCCGGTACGGTATTGATAACATTACTATTCAATCTGTTAGACCCAGTAAGGGTGTAAAATAGGTCAGAGGGGGGGTGAATGACTCTTTTTTTCGAGTTCTCACTTAACTTCGAAAAAATGCTTCTGAAGTTGCTTCTGAGTAAGTATTAGTTACTCAGAATCCCCTTTTGGGTTCTCTGTGTTTCGGATGCGGAATGGAATAGACACACAAATAAATAAGCTGAGTAAAGAAATGCAAACAGAGATTTTTATCCTGGTTCAGCCTCTGCCTAATCCAGTCCTTGGAAACTCCAGTCCAAGATTTAATCCACTATAAACTCTTCTTCTGGTGAAAAGTAAACCTTCTACAATGCCTTGACTGAAGTACCCTTCAACAGTCTTTGCTGAGCTATACCAATACAGAAGTTCCTTCCTTCTATATCTGAGGCTCTGAGCTTCATCTCTATTAAGTACCTTTCTTACTAGAACTTCGCTCCCTTACACTATCTTACCCTTAGCTTAGTGTAAGTTACAA
>CATIWQ010035542.1:0-36443 GCA_949673415.1 Euphorbia schlechtendalii
GCCTTCTTTGCTTCATGCTTTGACTTTTCTTTCTTTTGAAAGTTCTTCATGGAAATCTCATGAGTGATTAAAGAACCAATAAGCTCATCATACCTGTATGTTGTGAGATCCTGAGCTTCCTCTATGGCAGTCTTCTTCGCTTGCCACTTTTCAATTAAGCTTCTGAGAATTTTCTTTACTTGCTCCTCTTCTGAGAAGCTTTTTCCTAATCTTTTAAGCTCGTTGATGATGTTGGTGAATCTTGCATTCATGCTTGATATGGATTCACCTTCCTCCATTTCAAACAGCTAATAGAGTCGTAGATTCTGATTGATCTTTGATTCTTTTACTTTGTCAGTACCCTTGTAGGTTACTTCAAGCTTTTTCCATATTTCCCTTGCACTTTCGCATCCTGAGATTTTATTGTATTTTGTAGCATCTAAGGCACAATGCAAAAAGTTAATTGTAGCTGCATTACTCTGTAGTTTCTTTATATCAGAGTCATTGTAGTCGATCTCAGGTTTAGAAGAGATAACACCATCTACAGTGGTTGTAGGTATGTATGGACTATTGGCTATAGCAAGCCATGCATACATATCCTGCGACTGTCTGAAATTTTTCATTCTATTTTTCCAGAATGTGTAATTCTATCCAAAGAACAGTGGGGGTCTGGATACAGACAGCCCTTCTGGGAGTATCTGTGTGGTCATGTTTCCAGGTAAGTGTTTTATGCTATTTTCACCCATATTAGTCTTTTACTCTAGATTAGTTAAATCTGATTTAGAGTTCCTACTTTGATACCAATTGTTGGACCCAGTAAGGGTGTAAAATAGGTCAGAGGAGGGGTGAATGACTCTTTTTCGAGTTCACGCTTAACTTCAGAAAGATGCTTCTGAAATTGCTTCTGAGTAAGCGTATATTACTCAGAATCCCCTTTTATGTTTTATGTGTTTTTAATGCGGAATAAAATAACACAAATACGAATGAGCTGAGTAAGGAAATGCAAACAGCGATTTTTATCCTGGTTCAGCCTCTGCCTGATCCAGTCCTTGGGAACTCTAGTCCAAGATTTAATCCACTATTAACTCTTCTTCTGGTGAAGAGTAAACCTTTTACAACACCTTGATTGAAGTACCCTTCAACAATCTTTGCTGAGCTATACCAATGCAGAAGTTTCATCCTTCTATATCTGAGGCTCTGAGCTTCATCTCTAATAAGTACCTTTCTTACTAGAACTTCACTCCTTTACACTATCTTACCCTCAGCTTAGTGTAAGTTACAATAGTTTTACAAAAATGATTTTTGTGAACTTCTGAACTTTGTTCCAGTCAGTTCAATTACAAGCAGATGGGATTTGAATGTTTGCTATGAAAAGGTTGTAAGCAGATTGAGATTTGTTTTCGCTTTAGTACTTGTGTTAAGATTCGGTAACCTTCTCAGATGCGGGAAAACTTCTTTTTATAGAGGGAGAGAATATTTCTATTGAAATAAGGACCGTTGCTAGAAATACTACCGTTGTCTCTCAGTCTTGTTTCCGTTAACAATTCGTTAGAGAGCTCGTCCAGGTCTGATTTGCACCATGCTGTATTTGGTTGATTTTGCAGGTCCACTTTGTACTTGCAGATATGTTTCAGTATAGCAGGTGAGATTTATTCCTGAAATTGCAGCAAATTTTGTTTTGTAGTAGACGTAAGCCCAAGGCAGGCGGCGGCATTAAATGCTAAATCAGTTGTTTTGACTTTTTAACACCGAAAGATTGAGTTGACCTTTGGCAATACTCAGAGGGGCCTTTTCACGGTCTCAGTGATGAGCGATTCTTCTGAGACATATCTTCAAGTTCTTCTGATTAATCCTTATGCTTCTGAGATGACGTTCTTCTGAACTCAGAACTTACAAAATAATATATTCTTCAGAATCCAACAGTTAGTAGTGGAGTAATATCTAGTAGTGTTCTTACTATGAGTGGTATGGAGTATAAAATGTAACCACTAGAAGTGTTTAGCATCCTAGGTTACCTAAAAATACCTTGAGATCAAACTTTTCAAAGTGTGCTCCCTATGTCTTTTATACTTTATACTATACTTAAGAAAAGGAAATATTCGAGCAAGCATATAACGCTTATATGAAAATGTGATTCGGTTGACCTTCCATTAAGAGCAAAGGTATGCAACTGAACAATATAAATTGCACATTACTAATTTGTGTGAAATTTTGAACTTTTACTTGAACTTTATGCAACGTGGGAATGTGGTACTCACTACGATAGTCATTCGCCAAATGAGGTACAAACTTAAATACTATTTTATACACTTCTATTGTGTTTACCTTGAGGACAAAGCAAAAGTTAAGTGTGGGGTGTGATAAGTGTATAGTTACACTTATTATCATAATATTTTCAATTATAAAACAATATGGTTTAGAGTCATTTTATACTTCATATAAAAGATTTCACGTGGTATGTAGTTATTTTTTATGCAAGTGTAGAAACTAGGTGAATTTTGGGAGTAAAATGATCAAAGATGGAATTCTATATAAAAAGAGTGAAAAAGGTGCAAAAAGATGTGTGGAACACAAAGAATTGGCTTAGGATCGAAACTGTCAAAGTTCGGTAAAGTAGCAAAGAAGAAACATGAAGAAAAACATATATCACGATCGTGACAACCATTCGCGATCGTGACTTGTTACTCTTCACAAGCAGAAAGTTTCCAACCAATAGTCACGATCGCGACACATATATCGCGCTCGCGACTTGTGATGGTTATTGGTCAACTCTTCTCAACTACCAACCGTCGGATAAAAACGATCAACCGCCACTAACTGTCAAATGAAAAGACACATTTTGGAAGCAATCCAATCATGAAAAGGTGCCTATCCATTGAAGATGAGGATGAAACTTTACATCCAATCACAATGAAGTGATGCAACTCTTCGCCAATGGACATGACTCTTCGTTTGGATAGATGCAACCCTTCGCACTCTATAAATAGGGTTCAAATCTAACCAATTTCGTGGTGTGTGGCATATGGTAGAGTGAAAATATAGAGGGCATATGATACACATTAGAGAGTGAAAATTGTATAGATTTCTCTAGTTCAAAGTGTTAGTGAGAAAAATGTTTAAGTGATTCGATTCTTGTTTCGATCACTAGATTTCTCCACAAATTTGAGCAATTTTTGTATGAGTGTAATTGCAGAGCACTTATCAATAAAAGTTTCTGTTCTTCAACATTCATTTGTTCGATATTCACAAAGAATAGCATCCTAGCGGAGGTTTTATACAAGTCGAGACCGAATTCAAAGTAGACGAAGGAATTGCAGGAATTGATGACTCCCATTAAAGAGTGGATACGGTTTGATCAACTTTAGCTTTCACTTGCATACCTTACAACTTTACTTTGTTTTCTACTTATACTTTCTATTTTGAAATTTATGGTATGTCTATGTGTTATAACGAGTATTTCGTCTTGCGTCATTTATATTAATCAAGTTATATACTTTCGAATTAACTTTAAGAGTGATTTCGGGGTTAACAAGATTGTGTATAGTCGCTGGATCTGTGATTATAACGCTGTTTAGTGAGCCAACATTTTTGGAGTGGTAACTTGCTAAATATGGCTATGTGAGAGCAACCCCGTACTAAGCATAGTATTATTGTTATCTAGGTTTTTTTAAGTGTCATAATTCATTTACCCTAGATTTAGAAAGGCAATTCCATGTGTTGCTCTGAGGTCAATTATTGAATATTTGGGCATCTAGAACCATATTTGTTGAAGTTATCTAGTGTATGAAATCTTCTTGATGATTTTGCATGTTTTTCTCTACTATACTTGTTCTTAGGGAATATCTATATAGTTACATCTTCTCTAATCTGTTCATGTATCTGCCTATTAATCAGTCTATCATTCAAACCCTACAAATTATCTTATTTCGTTTGTTCCGTAACTCTAGTTGGTCCTTAGAACCGAATTCCTTCCCTGTAGGATCAATATCTTTTAAAACTACATCGTAACTGTATACTTACAGTGGTTATCATTTTTCTATTTGATAATCGATACTGACAACACCTGTTCATATTTAGAACTTTTATTTTATCAGTAGGAAGTGGGGAATAAGGTTTTTGGTACCGTTACCGATAAAAAGCCTTTCGGAACCAGTATAGCCAGAAAACTTGCGAACAGAAACTGTTCGCCTAATCTATTAATTACATTTCCTTTAAAAATAATTACAATACCCGAAGGAAAATAAAATCCTGGGCATACATCTAACCTAATCTACTTGCATCCACAAAGGTTAGCACATGGTAATACACAACATGAATATTTACACGTATGATTGATTTAATTTTGACGGGGCCCATGTGACCTGATTAAAATATTAGCGGTTAAAAATTCTTGTTTTAGGAGAAAAATGATTCATTTTATTTACAAATATGTTGCTCATTTTTAGTTAGTGAAAATGATCGCATGGCAAAAATGTGAGGTCTGTTATCCGGGAATAATTTTTATTCCATTTGTGGGGGTATTCTAACAAGAATCTTCATAATTAAATAAATTAAAAAAATTAATTTAAATCATAAAAGAAAGTTACATAAAAAATAAATAAATAAAAAGAGTTAATAAAATACAATTTAAAGGAATAAAATAAATCCTAGGTCGATGACGAAAATCGAGTTCGTCTCAGAATTTAGGAGAAAAGAAAAATAAATATAACAATATCAGAAATAGGAAAAAGCAACTATAGGAACTTAGAGGCTTACCCTTTTGTTGCAAATCCACGTCGACAAATCCGCTTGATTTTCAGGAGTGCTTCTCGTTCTTTTTTATTTGATTTGTGTGAAAAAGAAATGCTTATTTATCCTAAAAATAATCAGACTCGGACTCTAAATTTATTTTAGGTCTGAGAATATCTGAGGATTTTTGAAAAAATCAAGGAAAATTGATTCAAAAAATAATTAAAATCGCTACACAAACTTGTTTTGGACCCGAATACAATCAAAGAATTTTTTTTAAGAAAGATGAAAAAAAGTCAGAATTATTTCCTCAAGAAAAATATTTTTTTCAATAAAAAATTCCCTTCATTTTGTCAAAAGAAAAAATATTTTTTGTAAATTTTTCGGTCCATTTCACTGAAAATTCCCCTATTATCTATAGGGAAATTTTTGGTGAAAAAAACAGGAATGGAAAAATTTCCGGCGAGGGGTGACGTCCACGTCAGAATTCCGGCAAGGCTGGTGTTGGCCTCGCCGAAACTTCGGGGAGACAAGTGTCGGCCTCGCCGAAATGCTGTCGAGGCCAATGCTGGCCTTGATAGCATTTTGCTGGAGAGGCCAGTGTTGGCCTCACTGCAATTTACGGGAGAGGCCAGTTGGCCACGATTGTTTTTTTGTTATTATTTTTTTGGATTAATTTTCTTTTTCTTAATTTAAATATTATTATTTAATTAATTAATAATAATAATAAAGAAAATTTATTAAGTTTTAATAAAAAAAATACATCAATTGATTTGTACTAAAGTCTAATTTTTCAAAGTCCTTAAAAGAAATTGGTGACGAGGAGAACTCCCATTTGAAGGTCGTTGGATAATCGAAAACTGTATGTTTCAAGGATTGAATCTCGAAAAGTCATCATCATCAAACGCGCGAGCTGGTATAAAATCCCGTGCTCACAGGTGCATGATGGTAAGATATTGTAAACCACTAACGAGGCTGCGGTATAGAGTAACATCAGAAAAAGGTTCTCCGCCATTAATATGTTATCGTAGTGTTAGACTAGCTGGTGTATTGACACCCTTTGAATCCGTCATTGAATCTCATCTCAAAATATCCCGCACATACTTCCTTTGATTGAGTACTAAGCTGCATGTCATCCTGGTTATTTCCATCCCCAAAAAGAATTTGATCAGCCTTAGGTTCTTTATGGCAAACCGACTTTGCAAAAAATGGATCAGCACACTCTCTACATGAATATCATTACCCAAGACAAAACAAGACAACACCACCCTTTCACCAATGATACAACGAGATATCGACTTTAGATGCAATAAATCCAAAATCAAGAAGCACATTGATTAGGTGGCGGTGCTACATGCGCAAGGACTGCTTAAATCCATAAATCGATTTGCGAAGTTTACACACGAACAAGGGCCTATCTTTGTCAATAAATCCAACTGGTTGAGACATGAAAACGAGTTCATCAAGGTTACCGTGAAGGAAGGTGTTGGACACGTCCAAATGTGTGCACGACCAATTGTATCAAATGGCCAAGGACATGAGAATGCGAATTGTAGCTGGCTTGATAACCGGGCTGAATGTATCATGAAAGTCCAGACACAATCATTGGTGAAACCCTTTTTCTACCAAACGAGTCTTGTACCGTTTGATATTGCCATTTGGGTTCATTTTGGTTTGGAAGATCCATTTGTAACCCACAATGTTTGATGCGTCCTAGGATGGAACTAATTCCCAAGTGTCTTTAGCG
Organism: Euphorbia schlechtendalii; assembly: GCA_949673415.1. Classification (NCBI taxonomy): domain Eukaryota; kingdom Viridiplantae; phylum Streptophyta; class Magnoliopsida; order Malpighiales; family Euphorbiaceae; genus Euphorbia; species Euphorbia schlechtendalii. Next base: position 6,455 of record CATIWQ010035542.1, read on the forward strand.
ATCAATGCATTATATTTGTCTATCATCACTTGGCGCAAACAAGTAAATTTTAACGCATCCGTGTAACATAACGAAACCATAAGAGCCACCATAGCATTATGGAAGGTGGAGAGAGGGATCTAGTGTCTTTGCGGGTAGTTATGGTTTTGGGAGGAGGTGGGGGTTTTGGTTGTCTCGGTTTTGGTGCTTTGGGAGGTGGTGGATTAGTGGAGGTAGGCTGGTCATCTGTAGTGGATAAAGTTGTTGTCGGAGTTAGTTTTGGAGGTACGAGTGGTGACGAATCTGGTTTGGTGGGGGAGGGAGGTATTGTGATGAAAGGAAAGTTGTTTGTGGGTTCCGTGGATAGTGGGATAGCTGCAACACTTAATTCAGTGTATGGAAACACCTATTCATCAAACAAAACATGGCGTGAGAAATAATTTTGTAAAAATGGGATCATAGCATTTATAAACCTTATGAATTTTGCTACACATTTTCGGGATAAAAAATTAAGCTTATGCGATAATATCTTTATTTTGAGTATTTATCTTTACATATCTTGTATTCATCCTTATAGGGTTATCTTTGTAATTGTGTACAAATCCTACCTATATATATGCAACTATCTCTACCTATTGGCAGTAGAGAATTCCCCAAAATACACTGGCTATCTTGGTATCATTCACCAGTTCTGACTAGCCGTCTTTCCCTTCGATCCACCAGTCCTGTGAACCATGACCGGCGGCGAAACAATAGCCTCTACGATCTCCACCACATTTGCTGCCGCCTCTGTCACAGCCGTAGCCCCAAGTTTTTCCCATCAACTACAGATTAAATTGGACTCTACAAATTTCATCCTTTGGCAAATGTTAACTGAAATAATAATTGCCGGCTACGGGCTATTCGCACATATTGATGGCTCGACAACAGCTCCGACGGAAACTCCTGAAACAGGAGCCCCAAATTCGGCCTACACCACTTGTTTCCGTCAAGACAAATACTCAATATAAATATATTATCTAATGCTCCCTCAATCCAAATAATAATGTGACGCAAATTTTATTGTTGTAAATATTACAAAATTTTGTGACTATTACATAGATGTATGTGATAATTTCTCGCGTTTTTGTGATAACTTTTTTTTATTTTTTATGTGATAGCTAGTTTTTATGATAACCTTTGTTAAACTGTGACAATACTTTTTGTGACAACATATTTAGAAATAAAATTGTAACGAAGCTATTAGCGATGACCAATTGTGACAATATATATTGTCACATATGAATTTACGTGACATATGTTTTGTGACAACTTTATCATCACAAACACTTTATGTTATCACAATTAGTTTTCTTCTATGATGACTTCTCAAAGCCATCCTGAGATTTTAGTTCATTTTGCTATATTATCTGTGATAAATTGCTTCATTTGTGACTAATACTTACAACAAAATTTGTAACAAATAGAACTAACGTGCCAAAAATAAATTGTTGTCACAAAAAATTTCAATACCTGTGACAACACAACTATCAACTACCGAGTTATTAGCGACGATCCCATGATAACTATTTATCGTCACAAATTAATTTATGTGACAATTTTTTGATATTTTGTGATAACTTTTGTTGTCACTTGATTTCTTTTAGTGAAACACTTTTTGTAGACAATTATAGGCTTATAGCCCAGTCAAAATGGTTTGGGATCCGGCTGTCAAAAAAAACTTCAAAATTGGAAATTTTACCAAAAAAAAAAGGTCGCTGGCCCACTTAACTTCCAAATTGTTTTGTAAAACAAATCAAATCTCTTTCAACCTACAACTTTATGATTATTTTAATATAGTAATTTTAATTATTAAGTACTTCTATTACAAGTAGGATTGGAAAACTAAAATTATATCTCTAACGCACACCGTATAGATACATGCATTAATCTTAACCAATGCATTATTAATTCACTTGCTTTTGCTATGTATTTATGTATAGCAGTTATTCTTATGGTTGTGTTTTACTTTTGTACCCTTTGTAGTGATCATAGAGTATCTGAACCATTTAGTATCCATTCAAGGCAACCAAAAATATTCATCCTTTGCAGCCAGTAGGTGGCCAGATCGAAAACGCCGCCACAGAAGTAGTCAAGGAAGTAGTGGTGGTGGTGGATGTTGCTGAATCTGAAACCAATGAAAAGCAGAGAAGTAGACAAGAGTGCGTAATTTGCTTAGAAGAATTTAAGAATGGAGAAGAATATGGAGAAACTAAAAGATGCAAACATGTTTATCATAAATTATGCATCAATCAATGGCTTCTTAGGAGTATATTATGCCCTATCTGTCGAGCTCCAATATTAGCTTTGACCACCGGTTTCATTCTCAATCAAGTTCAGTTATATTGCTTCAAATTCGCAAAATAAATAAAAAAAAGCAGCATATTATCTTCGATGCTCAGACTTTCGGGAGCTATTGGAAATAATATGAGATTTAATTGTAATTTTGTCCAAAACAACATTTATTAGTAATTTTGTTTTACAATATTTTCCAATTTTAACACATACGTAAATGTACCCTTATCAATAACAATTTTCGATCTCTTCATTAATTTGAATTTCTTAACTTAAAATGACCATATCTCTCAAACCATTAATTTTTTCGAAACTATTATTTAAAATACATTGCTTATTTCATTTATATCTTTAAAACAAAATCCAATTCGATATACTTTTGACAAAAAAAATTGAAAACTAAATTTTTTTTGAAAAACAAGTGAAAACTAAAATTGGTATAATTCATATTATACAAGTTTGCATTTTGGTATAATGTTCATTATACCATATTTCTTTTTACGTGACTTTTTCCAGTAATATAATGCGTATTATACGAGTTTGCATTTTAGTATAATGTTCATTATACTATATTTTTTTATGTGACTTTTTCCAGATAATATAATACGTATTATAAGAGTTTTTATTTTAGTATAGTGTTCATTATACTAAATTTCTTTATTTTCCCTTAGACAACCCCTTTGAGCAATTAACCAATTTTTTTTTCAAAAATCTAAAATGTTTTTAGCCAAATCCATTTCACTTTGATTTCCCTTTCTACTCGGATTTTTCCATGAAACTTTTTCAAATCTTCAGCAAGTTTATAAAAATTCAGCGTGACTTGTATTTTTAATCAATTCTTGGAAATCTATGTAGATCCCCCTATTTTGAAGTAACCCTTGTTTTTTTCCAGTTTTTCAAGAAAAATAAATATGAACAAAACCTTGATAAAAACAGTAGTAACCTTTTGCTAGTGTAAATTTGTTATTCCATCTTGGAGCAAGCATGGTCTCTTCGCATTTGTTTAAGCTTGCCAAAAATTCATTACCGGAATACTTAAATTCTTATTCTACTTCAAATTGTGTTAATTTTTCCTAGCATTTTTCCTTGAATGTGTAAAACTCTTAGATTGCTGAATAAGTCTGACTGTTGGAAAAGCTTGCTGTAAATTCTTGATTACTTTCTTATGATAAATTCCCTGACCAAAAATGTCTTTTCTTGACTTATCTGAACCCAAGCCAACATAACAACCCACATAAAGACCTTTTGATTATGTGTTGTGATTGACAAAGTGATGGAGATGAGACCGATTGTCAAGCATATGGATTTAAGATTGTTGTGTTTAGTTGAGGAGTGACTTTCTTACATTTTACCCTAAACACTTGAGTGAATAGAGTGAACTTCCTTAGTGAGAAACTAAGATATTAACGAATTTTCTCTTAGTTACTTGTCTTAATTTGCTTTTTATGCTAAGTTAATTTGCTAATGTGGTTTCAATCATATCATGCCTTAAGATTTGTATTCTCCTTAAACTTCTTTCTCCTGACTTTTTAGTTTGTTTTCTCTGTTTTCAAAACTGTTTCGCAATTATCTTTTCTTCTTTTCCTTTAGTATAGCTTAAGGACAAGCAACGTATAAGTATAGTGATCTTGATAAGTGGAAAAAACACCATGAAAATATGAGTAATTTAGATTTGGAATCGCTTGACTTGGAGATATATTATGGAAATAATGGCCAATTAATTCTTTTTTGTAGGTTGGTGTGAATATTATCAAGGTTGCTGAAGATTTCCAGATTTGGGAGTGAAAATTATGCACATCAAGGTTGGTGACGTGTCTTTTTGTGGTTAGACCTTTGTTGATGCACTACTTGAAAGGAAAACAAGTATTTTGGAGGGAAAAATGGAAGAATGGCGTGCTGCCACATAAGTTTACTTGGTCACCTAGAGTGATCCAAAAGGCTACTAGTTTTTGTAATATTTTAATGTAAACAACTTGGCCGAAATGGTACGCCGCGCTTAGTTACATGAAAAGCAGGTAATACACTTTAAATCTAGGGACCTAATTATGTTGGAATGAAGAAAGGGAAACATCATGGACACCGTGTAATAGCCTGGTAAAGTTTGTGTCTTTATTTTTGTTATTTTCATTACAACAATCTTTAATTTTGTTTCTACATTCCGCGACAACTTTTTGTTTCTATTTCTTTTACAACAACCTTTATTTTATTCATTTTTCTCATACACCTTAATATATTGAAACCCCTAACCTATTAAATAGCCTATAAAATTGATTACTCTCCTTTGTTCCTCGTGGGAATGACACTTGATCTTGCCTTGTACTACTAAACACGATTTAGTGCACTTGCTAGGTTCATTTGGGAACAATATATGCAAGACAAATGCAAAATGAATAAAATTAAAAGAAGAAGGAAATCATTTTACAAAAAATAGGTATTTTGGTGCATTAACATTTAAAAATATCAGGCACGCGAGGCCTATCCATGGCTGACCTATATGGGCTGAGTTTGGGCAAGAAATTATGATAAACGCCCAGTCCGAGCCCGTTGTGGCCCGACCAACATATGGAATGAGCTTGGTTTTAATGTTAAAGTCCAAGCTCAGCCCGCTCGACCCGAAGTCATATAAATAAATATATAATTGTGAATTTATTTTATATATTTTCAATGTAACACATTTACATTTTACTTTATTTTATTTTTTTAAAAATTTAAATGTTAGATCTAGTATAATTATTTAGATTATAGTTTAATTTTTATTTTTATTTTACCAAATAAAGATATAATTATTCTGTAATAATAAAAAGTAAAATTTTGTTACAAATTTGTAGGCCGGGCTTGGATTTAATTATTTTTGAAAGATCAAGGCATGGGCCGGGCTTGGGCCACTTACTTTTTAGCTAGGCCCAATTGAGCAGCCCCATGCCCTGGTTTTATCAGTAGTACGCATACTACCCCAATTAAACCTAGTAATGAGTTAAACGATGCCGTATCAATTTACATCCAAATAATTTTTCTAAACCGAATTAAATTTCATTTTAACTTACAAATTTGCATTAATAAATTATTTTATATTATAGTTAGATATATAAAGTACCTTTACAAGTAGGATTCGGAAACTAGAATTATACACGGATTTAACCTCTCACACAAACGCTATAATACATGCATTAATATTAACTAATATATATAAATAATTCTCTTAATTATTGGAGTCCCCAAATAGAACAGCAACTGTGAAACATCCATTGTTTCCGCATCGATGGATCCCGAGTTACAAGTTTTTATTATATTTTATTGTACAGGAGTTATTGTGGTTGGGGTTGGGTTCATCTTTATACTTGGATTTGCACAAGTATTGACTAGCCATTTAAGGCTGCTGTTGCCGCGGGGTGGCCAGAACGCGGCACTCCGGCAAGTGGCGGTGGTGGTGGATATCTTTGAATTTGAAACCAATGATAGACAAGGTAGTGATGAAGAGTGCATTATCTGCTTAGAGGAATTGAAGAAAGGGGATGAATGTGGAGAAATTAGCAGCTGCAAACATATTTATCATAAGATTTGCATCCATCAATGGCTTCTTAGGAAAAAACTCTGCCCTCTTTGTCGAACTTCAGTCAGAGGTCCGGCCACCGATTCCATTCTCAATCAAGTTTAATCATTGAAGAGTATATTACTAGACTATTCCGGTCGGCACTTCAACTCTTTTTTAAGTCTCTTTAGATTCATTAAAAAAATCACTTTAACTTCTTTTTATAAGTGTTATGTTATATTCGTAGAATTTTTAGGTTTACTTCAATTTCAGGCTCTTAATTTTTTGATATTAATTAATCTTTCTGTTCTTTGTTATATGTAATGTCCCAAAATTTTGTATTAAGTCAGGTACATAAGAAAATCCTATATAGGTAGCCTAAACGATGTACAACCCTTAAACTTTTAAAAGATCATGGAAATAGGTAAAGTGCACAATTTTGCATTAAATTTCATATATCATAATGACAATTTTAAAAATTCAAACAAACATAAATTAACGAGTAACATTCATGCGGCAATCTGGGGAATATGACATGTGTTTTAATAAAATAAATGATTTCTCATCATGCTTTATTTCTCTCTTGACTTAAATTGAAGAGTAGATGGTTCTTAAGAAACAACACATTCTTGTACTAATAATTTATCGATGATGATAAAAGAAAATTAACTATTAATCGATTCGAATGCACAAAATATATACTATTATGATTAATCATTATAATTGTTTTTTTCTGACTAACAATTGCAAAACTTTCATTTTTGTTTTTTCTAAACGACAGAAATTAACTGAAGAACCAATCCTTGAGTAGATGGACTGAAATTCATACCAGAACTTTCTCCAAAACTAATTAAACTACATAGAAAAATCATCAGGTGAAAGCAAAATTTCAACTTCGTGAGTTGAATATTACGAATATGAATCCAATCTTCCTCACAATTTCATCAACTTTATGATCTTAATTTGTTATTTAATAGTTTTGTATTATTACTCGTAACGTTTTTATTGTTTGATATAAACAAAATGCATCGGTAAAAGAAATCCCCAAACACTCACTTATTATTATTAATAATAGACATAGATTTGAAGTTTCATTGAACAAGATTTAGATATCTGAAATTTTCTTTGGCAAGCGCTAAGTTCATTTTAACATTGGTCGAAAAAGAATGAAGAATAACAAAATTAGTTCCTTTTGTGTTCTTTATGTAATATATTATATATGGAATACGAGGGATGACAATATCAATTAAAAATTTTGATTAAAGATCATGTAGTCTCAATTTAAATCCGGATTCAATTAAAAGATTATTGCATGATCTACTTGGAAAGGAGAAGATGAAGAGTAGTTTCAAATAAAATAGTGTGGTATCGGTATAGCCTTGTAATAATTTTTTTTTGTATATGAGATGTACATCTTTTAAATTTGGAAAAACAATTTGATAGTGATCACTAGTTACACTCTATTCCGGATTAACATGGCAGCTAAAAACACCAAATTTATCCTTAGTATATCAAGGAGCACATAGATCCATTTCCTTGGACATGTGATGCCGTGGTCTCTTTTCAGTTGCAAAAGAAAAGGTAACCAATCACCATAACCTCAAAACTCTTGTTAACTTTGAGTTAACATTAAGCAATCTCTTCCCTTTACCATATTTAAAAACAAAATAAAAATAGCAAACTCATAACTCTTAAAAGGTAAAACATATACTAATAAGCATCTATCAAATGTATTTATGATATTCCTATTTTGGACTCCTCCAACATAACCAGTCATGCAGTCTTTCTTAACATTTTAATAAATTTTGAGGACTCATTCCTAGTAGTTAAAAAGATTTTCAATTTTAAAATTATATTAGAAAGATTAACATTTTGAAAATGTTAAAAATGGAACAACATTTAATAGTTTTTAATTGTTAAAAGAAGTGTCATTAGATCTAACTCAATATGATTCACACACTACAAGAAACTAAATTTTTTTTTTTATTTCGGACTCTTTCTTTTGTGAGTCTTGGTGGCTCATACTAATCGTTCCTGTACTGTACTGAGCATGTGCTTTAGATAGGAAAACGATTCTCTAAATTTGAAACAAAAATCTAGAAAACATTTTCATCAAATTTACTTGTTCACTGACTTCTTTACCCTTCATTTCTCATAACCCAATTTCTGATTATGCGCAGTTTCACTAACCGTCAATTATGTGTTATGTTGGTAAAGCTACAAAGATCTTTATTTTCATTGTCACCGTTGTTGCTGTTCTTGGACTTACATTCGGACTCGCATTTCTTTGCCGTAAATCACACAGCTGCTCCGGCGATTCTTGTCATTCTTCTCCGCCCTTTACTTTCCCTCAACCTATCTCTCCTCCTTTTAATCTTTCCCCTCCCAAATCCGACCAAGCTCCCAATCAGCCTACCCCGCCGCAATCTAGTCCATCCACCCCTATTTTGAGTCCTCCTCCTCCTCCTCCGCCGGAAACTACTACTAATATACCACCTCCTCCGCCGGATGCTGCTTCTAATTCACCTCCTCCTCCGCCCGCTCCAACGTTGAATTCTCCGCCTCCGCCAATTGGGCCGACTATAAGTGGGGCGCCATCGCCGTCATATAGCCCGCGAAGTCACCCTTTTCTGGTGACACCTGGACCTGTGCATGCTTTAGGCAATTAATAATGGGTCAATTTTTATTCAATGGGTTGCATAAAGGTGGAATTTTGATTGTGATTTCTGGGTTGTAATTTTGGGATTCTGACTTTCTGTTGCGACATCCATTCTTGAGATTTATAGTTATAGTTTGGTTTTATATAATTTATATGATTTGAAATGCCTTTTTTTTTTTCTTGGTTTTCCTTGTCATTCTGATATGAATAACTGAGATTGTGGTAAATTGAAATAGTTGAGCAGGGAGGTGTCAATTTTCAGGTGTTGTAAATGTCGTTGTTGGACTACAACTGATGTCAATAATGGCTCTCTACCATTTTAAAGTAGAACAACTGAATTGGCCTTTTTCTAAGCAATCCATTCGACATTCTACATCTAACCTCAATATGCATCAATTGAAAGTTAGGAATATGGTGCGTGGATTATTATCGGGTATCCCATCATTAGAGTTGGTCTCATCATTACCCAACTTTGATTTCATGAAAATTATGATACGATTCAGTTGCCTTTTCATTTTACTTTATAAGGTAGAGTGTTTAGTTGCCAAGGTTTGCTTGGAAACAAGGGATAGAAGAGTTATAAAAGAGAGAAAAATAATAGATAGTAAACTATAAAAGATGGTATACAAAAACATATTTTTTATTTTTCTTTTGAACATATTGTCTTTGGATAAAAAGTTACTTAAATATTATTTAAAATGAAGGTTTTTCTGTTTTTCAAAAAAAAAAAATGAAGGTTTTCTTAAATAAATTATAAATTGAGGGTCAATAATGTAATGTACATTGGCGAATTCGCCAATTTGGGACAACAGTAGTAAAAAACATCGGGATTGAGAGGAAGACATTCCATTCCATTTTCCCTTTCATTTATTTTCATCTCAAGCATAGATGCTCCCTTTCTTTACAATCTCTGAGAAAAGACCTCTCAAACAGACCCTAAATAATAATCAGTAGGTCAGGTTAAAAAGGTTGATAGTGTAGTATCCAAAGTTCAGTACTTGTGATTTTTCCTGGACCCAAATCTGGTCCACATGGGAGACATATTAGACCACGCCAGGTTGCACAGCTCGGCTTGCCCGTTTGGTTTCGACACGAATTTGCTTATAAATAAAAAATAATAATTTAAATTCAAGGCGTGTGATTGAGTAGAATAAACTTATTCATTCTTAATCAAAGGTTTGAGGATCGATTTCTGATTTTGGATGTGAAGCAACTTTAAGTTCTTAGAATAATTATTTCACCCTATGAGGAGTCTACAAGTCAACGATGGAATTAGTCATTGGATTTGCCAATGAATATCTTTTGTTTAATGGATGGTCTTGAGCGAAATGTTCTAAGTAGTGATGGTAATGGGCCGGATCTGAATCTGATCTGGACTCGTATTTTCATCATTTCAAGGTTGGCGCAAGGTAGATGATACTTGTGTCAACTTTAAAATGATGGAAATATGGGTCCAGATCAGGCCCATTACCATTCCTAGTTCTAAGTCTGTAATTTTGTTATGTAAACTGGGCTAGGATTAGGACAAATATTTTTCATTATGAAGCCCAATAGGCACGCACTGCCCATTAAGTTTTACCTCTATATGTGATCAAGTTCGATCTATTCCAATGCAGGCCAAAATGTGTATTAGTCACGCGAGGATGCGATTACTAATGTTTAATAATAAATTCACTTAACTTTTATTTTAATGACAATAAAGTCAGTCTCACCTCTAAACAATTGGAATTCGACATTCAAATGATGACATGACAAGTCAATCATTAGGTTGGTGGCTATTCTCTTCCGCACCCTCAAAGTAATATATTCATGAGATAATTTCAGAAGGTGGGTGACTATTATCATCCCAACACCGAAATAAACAGCTTTAATTCGCATGAAAAAGTTAAAATATCGTTTTATTATTTAATTTGTCCAAAAGCGGTATATTTATTAATTTCAACATGAAAAAGTAGTTAGAAAATAAACATTAAATTATGCATCTTCAAATTATGGTTTGTCCCACAATACCATAATTTCTCTATCTTTATTACTTAGTGGAGAGACTTGACTAATGAAGTCATCTACAGCAAGTCATTGGTTTACTATTTTGGGTGTAAACTTCCAGGAAATTGTTTGCTCAGTTCTCTGTATTTATATAACATGCAAACCCATTGCTAAATATAAACATAAATCCAAAGACTAATTTCTCATGGACAGGTAATACAATTACATTTCTTTAATTCATTTTCTCAAGGTCAGATATATAATTTTTTTCCAATGCTAAAAACGGCTGTCTTTGAAAATAATGTTAAACTGACCTTAATCGCCATTATCTAATTGATTTTTTTGTTTATTCATAGTTTTAATATGAAGATGGTGATCATAGTGATCTTCATTGTGACGGGATCAATCTCAGTTTCGGCAAATGAAAATCAGGAGTTGTTTAAAGGGAAATTGCAAAGAGGACAAGTTCCATCCTCACAGGGTAGCCCTTGTACTACTATTCCTTCTAACCCTAATAAAGGATCATGCCCCGACCCCCCACGTCCTATTTAAGTGGTCTTGTAGTGGAGATGGGAGGTCCTGAATTCGATACCCATCATCTTCAAAAATCTAAATTCTTCAAAGAAAAAAAATTAAGTGGTCTTGTAGTGGCTCAGTGTGGTTTGTTGATGTCCAACATATCTATGCTTTTGAAGCGGAAACTCTTTCGTTGTAAAAGGCTTCTATTGGTTGAAGTAGCTATGTTTTCTCGTGTTTTAATTTAGATTTGGAAGATTTCTTTTATAGTTTCACCTTCGGATGAGTGTGTGATTTAAACTTATGTTTATATTAGACATATGATCAATAAAAATCCAGATGAATGTAGTATAAAACCTCATGATTCAATTAGAAACCTATTATGCAATTAATTTTTTTTTCCATTAGTCATATATAAATCAACAACAATTTATCACTCATGTATACCCATTAATTTCCTACTACAAGTTATAATAAAAATAACAGTCTCTCAACTCTATACATAGCTTCAAACATATTTAACCTCTACAACCCAATAACAAAGGGGACATCAGTCGATTTCTCGAATACGAAAACGATCATAGGAGCAGCGAACCAAATCGACAAATAGCATATTGATATGTGTAATTGATATATTTGTACCATATAAGATTATGATCTATTATTTGGATTGTTCTTTTTTTTTGTTGACCATCTAGTTCACCGGAACTTTGTCCGACTACATTTAGATTCAACCCAATTCATAAACCTGATTATGGTAAGTAAGTCTCATCTTAGTGGGAATTTTTACGTTCATAAAACTAAAACTCGAGACCTTACTTAAGTGATATCAAACTGATTACCACTTAAACCAACTCTCATTTGTAGTATATTTTTAACTATTGTAACAAAATATGTGCGTTGGTCGAACTTCATTTAATTTATATAATCGTTAATTGATATTTTCATGGACGATTTTGCTACCCAAGTCTCGGCCACCCGTACGTTGATAGAATCACAAAATGCCTTGTGGTTAATGACAGAACAATCTTATCATAAAGTTGGAAAATGAATTACATATTCATCTCAAAAGTTTACAATTTACAATTACATGACTACTTATATAGTTCATTATCCTCTAACTAACTAAAACTAATAGATGTAACTAGCTGGTAACAAACATCCAACTTGACAGTTCAACATGTGTGACTCATGTATATAACCATGTACACTGGAGAGTGTTGGACTTGACAGTTTGAGTGAGCATAAGTAGGGTTGAGCACATCTAACATAAAATCCAATCTACTCTACTTATATACCACTCTTAATCCTTGTTTGTTTTCTACGTGGAATAATCACACTCACATCTACAACACTCCCTTCAAGTGCAACTGGGCCTCGACCAGTTATCACTTGCCGAACATATCTTGGCCTATCTCTTCTAGAGACCTAAGGCTATCAGCGGGTCTAGTCTTCTCTGCTAACCCAAACTTCACCAGGACTTTAAATACGAAATCAGGATCTTCCATTTTGATACCATGTAGAGAATCCATGGGCCTTGGAGAGTGTCGGACTTGATAGCTTGAGTCAGCATCAAGTGAGGTTAAGCCCATCTAACACAAAATCAATTGACTTGTGTTAAGGCTCAATCTAATCCACTTATATACTACTCTTAATCCTTTGTTTGTTTTCAATGTGGGATAATCACACGGAAATCTCCAACTCAAACCTATTGCATTTAGAGATCACAAATATAGACCTACACAACTTTAAACAATTGTTTTTCTTTCATGATGGATCTCAACAATACCATTTGCAAAGTATATAAAGGAGCATAATAATCAAATGCATAAGTTATTAATGTTATCGAAACCATTTTAGATGTTGAACCGGTGAAGTAAGTAGTTTAAGATTTTACTGGCTTAAATCGAATTGTAGTTCAGCCATTGTGTGTTTCTATATAAATATTTAATTAAATATATTTTAAAATTATACGTTCATGTTGGTCCCTTAGATATGGATAACAAGTTCAAGAGGGGGTGAACTGAACAATAGGTATTAAAAATTTTTTCACGTAAGTTCAGTATCGATATCAATACTAGAGTCAATATCAATATCACTACACATAATAAACAAGGCAATAGAGAATAGCTCAATACAACTTATCAATTGCATGCGAATAAAATAATAGACTATTGCGAATCTGACTAATAGTATTCAACACATACTTATGCAATCATACGAACAATAACTATCAATATCAAATGGGCAATAGATAGTATTGATGAAATCTTCACATATCAGTATCAAAACAATGTCACAGTTAGCATCAATAGAACATTCAATAGAGATATCAATATCAAAGATAAAGTAAAGGTTTGGACTTAGAAAAAAACAAAGTGATTTATCCTAGTTCAGTAGCCCGTGCCTACTCCAGTCCCTGATTCCATCTCGAGCTTTAATCCACTATAGAATACTTTCCAACAGGTAGAATCCAAACCTATTTACAACTTAGTCTATTCCTCACTTGAAATTACATTTCTTACAAGTTTGAATACAATAACCAAGTTCCCAATTACCTATAACCTAATTAATGCTTTCTCAATCACAAGATTGAATAAGTTTGTGAACAAAGAACACTTGATTACTCAAGATTATACACTCTTCTTCTAAGTTAATCTAATGATGATTACAATAAAGTAATTAGCTCAATGTTTTTTAATTTCTCTTATAAGTTTGAAAATATTACGCTCAATTACTTTAATAGCAAACGAGATTATCAATTAAGCTCTTGTTATCTTGTGTTGTGTCTTTATAACCGATCTTGGCAAGCTTTTATAGGCAATTTGAAGTAGCTAGCCATTATAAAGCTGACTGTTGTGAGATAAGGTTTGTATCTTCAAGGTTATCTAGCCGTTAATTTCTTCATTTGGGGTGTCTTCAAATGGTGGTTAATCTTGGTTAGTCATTTAATGTTTGATTATGAGTACAAGGCTTGATTTGGTAAGTCTCCAAAGGTTGATAATCACCATTTGTTGAATGAAGCTTGATTTGGTAAGAAATCAGCATTCGTTGAGGACTTTGTTAAAATTGATACTAGACTGACTGACTTACTTGCTTAGTAGCATTTTTTGCTATTTAAGGTAATCTATCAGTAACTTGTCAAAATTAGCAGAGTAGAGCCTTATGCTGATTTCTTTTCAACTTCCAAAGTCTTCCTTTTACATTTTCCAAAGTCTGAAAAACTTTCTACAAGACATAGATAAGTGCACACAGACAAATGGAAATATGTTTTTTTCATCTCAATTTCAAGTTAACTCAAAATATGTTATGAAAATGTTTTGATTCATGATTTGAATAAAATATTCAAATGATTATACTCCCTCCCTTTTTAAATAATTATCATTTTAAGGTTCTTTCCCAAAACCAACGTCACATTAATTAGGATGATAAAAATACTTATTTACCCTTATGACTTTTGTTCATTTGAAAGTTAATTGGATACTTTATTCTTTTTATCATTTTCAATGTGCATTAAATAAGGGTAAAATGGGTAAAATGTGAATTGAAATCCTAAAACGACACTTATTTAAAAAAATTTCAAAGACTCTGAAGAGACAATTATTAAAAAAGGGAGGTAGTATTTCTTTATTCCTTAAGATAATTGATTTGTAATCTACAAAATGCTTAGGATAAAATTATCCTAAAAATGGAAATTTCAACAATTCAATCAACATCAAGTATACGGAAGATGTGAGAAATCTTGAATTAAAACCAACCTCTACAAAAATCCATATTTCTAAAAAAAAAAAAAGTATACATTATAAATGATTTCTTTAGTATTTTAAATATAATTTAAACTATATAAATATACAAAATAACTGTATAACATTAACACAATTTTTATATTTAATGTATTTTTGGAAAAAAAATAAAAATAATAAATATTAATAGTATATTTTTCTATAAAAGTATGCGTTCATGAACTTATAATTTAAGCTAATTAATTTACTACCATATTAAAAATATATAAATTTAAAAAATATATGATAAAATAAATTAATTTTGATAATAATAACAAAGATCAGGTTTCGATTGATGCATCGGTTTTCTCCAATTTTTCCTGGTTCGAACCGGTCAAGGGTGATTTTTCATAAAACCATTATTTTTACAAACTGGACCATAATCATTTCTGACTCATGGTTGAACCGGATGGTTCGTTCTGGTTTCTATAACATTATATGTTAATTCAAAGAAAAAAATGAATGTGAAAATATTCGCAGATGTGGTGCAAATTTCGCCCATAATTCATTTGTCAACATTTCACAGCAAATACGTGTGAAATTCGAAAACATCATTTGGAATAGTCGATAGATATGAATAATGAAGTCCTCTAAAATAAGTCATTGGTTTAATCTTCCTGGAAAATGTTTTAAATCATATATGTCTTTCATAAACCACAATACTCAAATTTTACAAATAAAAAAGCCTAAAGGCTAAAAATTGTTTATTTATTTAATTCAAAGTTTGAAGATGATGAAGACGGTACTCGTATGCATGGTGATCCTAACTGTAATGGCTTATATTTCAGTTTCAGCTTATGAAAATCAACATTTTCTACTTCAAAGGAAACTGCTGCAAAAAGGGACAATTATACCCACGGGACCTAGCCCTTGTACTTGGATTCAAGGATCATGCTCACCAAAACAAGGTGTACCTTAGACACTCACGTTTCTCCATTGTATTTGATTATTTCTTTCTCGTAACTTAATATGAAAGTATAATTATGTTCATTTGGGCTCTTAATAGTTTTGTTAAATGTTTATACAAGTTTTAACTTTTATGTAATAAAGCTCGTCATGTTGTCATTTTCTTAATTTCAACTTGATGTGATAATTGATGCCGGGGTGATGACAAATTGGTTGATGATGTGATGTTGTTTTAGCTAATTAGATATTGTATTGATTAAAGTGATTTTTCAAGTATTAGATTTCAATATATTAAATGTTTTAGATTAAATGTTTTAGCTTAATGGTTCGAGTGACATACTAGTTAAGTGAGAGTAATTGTGCAAATTTTATAAAATTAAAAAATGTTAAGCTACTTTATTTGACATTAGTTAAAATTTTTGTAATCTTGAGACAGTAATACCCATATTCCAAAATTTTGCATAAACAGTGAAATTCATTTATTATGATACAAAGGTCTAAACTACATGCTTAATGCAAGCTTGAAAGACTCTAATGCCGGGCCTTTTAATGTACTGTTAGGGTCACAAATGGGAAAATTTCCCGACCAGAATCCCACAGTGCACAAATGAGGAATTTAAATCCACTAATTTTTAAGGAAAACTGGAGCAACCCGAATAATCTATGAACCCGATAAATACAAATAATTTTTTATTTACAATTAATGCGAACATAAACAGAATTTGGAAGACAGTTAATAGCTGCAACACGAGTGAAAATGCCGCAGCATGGAGGAGGAGGAGGCGGTTTTTCTTCTTTCTTCGCCACAACTTCTTCAGCTATTTAAATGCACTTGCGCAAATTTTTTATCTGGAGGGTTGTAGTTTTCACAGTTTTGGGTGTATGATGAAAACTAGAACAGCTTTTACCACTACTATAATTAATTGAAAGTATCTTAAGAAACTTTAGCAAGTAATTAACTTTTAAAAGAGTTCAAAGATTTCAAAGTTGTAACAAAATAATTGTGATAAGAAATTGTTGTCGGAAATTTTTAGAACATTTTATTCGAAGATTCAGAAATATGCAGAGTTTTAAATATCCTTTAGCCGGCGGCCTAGGCCAATTTCATAACACGGAAAAAATATTAACTTAAGAAAAATTTATTTAGAACCGTCCAATCCCGTCTAGGACCATCTAATCCCGTATCCCGATTTATTAAACAGAGTTATTAGTGACGACCGGGTTTGTGACAACTATTTATTGTCACATAATGTTTTATATCACAAAATTTTTTATTTTTTTGTGACAGTTTTTCTATCACAATAATGGTTAGATTACAAAAAGGTCTAATTCATAAAAAAAATTCTACGTAACATCATTATTCTTAACAAAAAAATTATTTTGCTAACCTTTTGAAACCAGATACTGTTGGTTTTTAGGGGATTTCCAGGACACGCCAGGGGTTGCTGCTCTTTGGGCCCTGCCGAGGGGCGTTGCCCCTCGACCCTGCCAGGGGCTGCCGCCCCTTGGACCTCGCACCCATGAGCGCTGCCCCCGGACCTCCAAATCATAATTCTACCCAAACAAGTGTGCATTCCGCACTCTCCCAACTTGTTCGATGAAACGTCACGATCGCATTGGTCAAACTAGTCAATCTAATTACACTAAAATACTAACAGATACTCAGTTTTGGAAAAATAAATGCACCGACCCCTTTTGATAAATGATGAAACTACAAGACATGTTTTGAAGTAAAATCCCTTTTTTTTTACCGAACAAAAATGGTTTTGTTACATTAGATCAGAACCAGTAAAATAAAATCCCAACTTTATTTAGCTTATGAATTGTTAACTAATAATTTCATAGACAATTTTGCCCTTTTAAGTCACGAATCTTGGAATCACCAACGCAAATATATAAACAAAAATATATATAAATAACAATCCTAATTGTTTTTCTTTGGGATGCATGGGTCTCTGCAAATACCATTTGGAAAGTACTCACAGGACCATTAGGATTATTCAAAGTCATTAATTGTATGATAAAATGAAGAAAATTTTCACTTGTGATGCAAACTTTGACGACAATCCATTTGTCAACATTTGACAGCAAATGTTCATTCACAATATTGGATAGAAATGACTAATGAAGTCCCTACAGCAAGTCATTGGTTTAATTTTGGGGTTAAACTTCCTGGAAAATGTTTGATCAGTTCCTCATAAATCATACATATGTCTGTCCTAACCATACTACTCAATTCTCATAAATAGATAAAACCCAAAGGCTGGTTGTGGTTTGTTTTAATGCATGGTTTGAAGATGATGATGAAGATGGCATTCGTAGTGATCCTAATTGTGGTGGCTTCTATTTCAGTTTACAACTTATGAAAATCAACACTTACTTCTTAAAAGGAATTTTGTTGCAAGTTACGAAGCTGTTAGTAAAAATATTATGAAGATTTTTTAAGAAAAAAAAAATTATCTCATTTGAGTTTACATTAAATGGAAAGGTATATCCCCAACCCACCCCGGACGTGACTCGAACCTAAGACCTATAGAGTTCACAGTTTCCGTCTTAACCACTAAGCTAAGACCTCAATCACAGAAGCAAATTTGTTATATTTAATTTAAGTTGGATAAACACTATATTTGAATTTCAAGATTTATGTCTGATGGGCTAAAATTTTATAATGATCTTTGTACTTATCTCTAAAAGCTCATTTACAATGTTTACATTTGGCGCATTGCATACCTCAAGTTTTCACAAAAAAAAAAAAACTCATTGTCTTCCTGAACTTTTAAAGTGACCTCAAAAAAGTATGATTTGGTTCTATTAATCCTTAATAATTTTCAGTTCATTTGCTAAGTTTAATGTGATAAAGCTTGTCATGATGTTCTTTATAATAATTTATTATTTGGATTGGCTCAATATTTGTACCATAATACAATGATATGCTATTTGGATTGTATAGTGGTATGGAAGGTGTGATTCCTGTAATCTACCCTGGAAAGAGTAGACATTGGGGGGTTAGTCAAAGGCCCTCCGATGCCTTTGTCAATGTAGGTCCTATGGGGAATATATTGTTGTTGTGAAGCATGGAGAAAAGGATTTTCATACATACCTTGGGTTGTAGTTAGGGTGTTATTTATAGGGTTCTTTGTTAATGGGTTGTAGGCTCATGGACCTATCTAGGCATTGGCCCAGTCCCCTTAGTGGTGTGGGCCGTACCATATAGTTTTACTATTGTAACAAAACATGTAGGGTTTTTAATATAAATACCCCTTATGAGGCATGAGTTTCATGATTGCACCTAACCATTTAATAAAATACCCCAATCAGGTATACTATTTAACAAAATGCCCCTTTTACTAATTAGGATAACCCAGTCTAATAAAAACCAGAATCTACACTAATTAATTTAACACGATTTGCAGAATATTCATAGGAAACGTACAAATCAGTTTCAAAGCTTCTTCACGTTTCTTTACAGTTTTCAAACCACAAAAATCGGAAGAGAGATCTGCTCCAACACTAGTGAAACGCTACAAGCAGGCGAAAATGTTTGCCTTCAACCTGTTCAAACTTGTGTCCATCGCGATTCAACAACCAAGAATTGATTCCCGTTGCAAAATTAGAATAGGGAACTGCCGAGCAACTAAAAAAGGACAACGGGATATATAGGAAAAATTGATCAGAGTGTGCTTCAACAGAAGTAAGTTTACTATTTTGGGATAAATTCGAAATTGTATGGTGTATATGGGTTTAAAAGTAATTCATTAGATTTACTTTCTAAGGTTATTCATCCTAGGGTTTTTATAAAACAAAATCTTATCAAAAATGTCTTTTATTTTGATAGTGTATGGTTTATATGCTTCTGATTCCCGTTGGTTGTTCTAAAAAAAGAGATTCTGATCATGAAATTGAATCTAACTACGATCTTGTTGGAAGTTTATGGGGTATATGGTTTGGGTTTGATTGAGGGGTTTAATCAGAATTCGAATCTAGTTTGACGAAAAACATTAATAGCAAAATCTATATGCGTTGTATGGCTGTATAGATGGTTTTAGCTTATCTGGTGTATATGAACTGTTAAAATGAACCCATTTGAATTCAAGGTTCTATTTGCGGTGTGGTATATTCGTGAAGTTGAGTTTTATGGTGCTATAGTTTTGTATAAGTTGAATCTGTATAGGTTATTGAATTCGGTGAAAATGTAATTTTGAAATGTATTGTGTATATGTTTGGGTTTTGTTGTGTGTTTGCTAAATGTGTATTCGTATAAACTAAGGAGTGTTAATATAAGTTTGTAAGAGAAAGGTTTTTTATACATGTTTGTAAGGTATGTTGTCGATTTTTATACTTGTATGGTTTCTCATGGTTCTGTATAGATTATTTGTGTATAGGTTTGAATCGATGTGCATGTTGTATATGTGCATGTTTTGTATGGTTGTTCATTTTCTATATGTGTAATTGTATAGATTTAGGAATTTTAATCAAAGGTTGTAAGAAAATGGTTTTTGGTACATGTTTGTAAGTTATATGGTCGATATTTATATTCGTATGGTTTACGATGGATCAGTATAAATCCAATTAAATGTGTATATATATAGATCCAATGACAAAGGTTTCCTGTAGATGAAATAAATAATTTGAATGTGAAAAGTTTGTATTGTTTATTACTAAAATTTGTATCAGTTTTTGGCACATGTTCGTAAGTTATATGGATGATATTTATATTCGTATGGTTTACGATGGATCAGTATAAATCCAATTAAATGTGTATAGATATAGATCCAATGACAAAGGTTTCCTGTAGATAAAATAAATAATTTGAATGGGAAAAGTTTGTATTGCTTATTATTAAAATTTGTATGATTTATGATTTATTAATAACAATGCTTATTTGTAATTGGAATTGGGATGATAGATTTATAATAACATATAATTTGCATGGTTTTATATATATTAATTGTATGGTTTATCATCAATTGGTGAATATTGTAATGCATGAGTTTGTAGCTAATATTTTGTATCGGTAAATTTGTTTATCTATAGATTTGAACAGGAAGAAGATGAAGACCAAAGATTCAGCAAGAAAGACAACCAGGGCATAGCATTCCAATGTAAATTCGCCATAACAAAATATATTATTGCAATTTTATTAATTTAAATGCTTTGAATCGTAACAGTTGGGTGAAATGGTGTGAAATGCAGAAATCGATGCTTATTTATCGTAGTCCGGTTCAATAGGAATGGGAGAGTAAGGTGTCGATCACTTCAGATTATGAGATAATAAAATTTTTGGAGTCAAATATAGCTACCACGGTCCTTACAAAAATGAAGGAAACAGTGTTTGGGAGGTATTTCTAGCTAGATAGCTTCAGAATTCACAATCAATTATTGCACTTGCTGATTTTGCATGAAGTCAAGCAACCAATAAGTGACAGATTTGTTGTCTGCCTTAGAGGGGAGAAAATGGAGTTTACTATGCAATATTTCCCCTTAATTTCTGGTTTGAAAGGAGACCAAGCCGATCAGTCGGAGCTAGAGGAAAAGGGTGAATCATTAGAATTCTATACAAAGTATTTGGGGAAATGGAGCTTGATAAAAAAGCTGACATTCATGGACTACTGCTGAGAAATTCTGAGTGGACGGAAGTCAAAGATGACATAACCATCTTCAAGTTGTCACTTATTTACTTCATATCATATTTTGTGATGGGAGTTGACCCATATTGTGGGATACCTCTATGGATTATAGACAATGTGGTGGGTAAGGAGTACAATGATATATCTTAGGGAGTGTTGGTTTACAAAGAAACTGTGAAAAGAATGAAAAAGAATGGGAGGACTGCGAAACAACCAACATCCTACCAAATAGAAGGGATGTCGTACATTTGCCAGGTGTGGTTTTACGAAGTATGTAAGGCAAGTGAGGACTTGATATGTGATAAGGTGGGATACGAAGATGGTGTAATAAGACCGAGGATGTTCTTGTGGAAGCCTCTTATGAGTGAGCTGAGGATGAAGTACCTAAAGAAACATATATTCGACAAGAATACACTGCAAGTAAAAAATAATTATGGGGTATTTATAATATTTCACTTATGTCTGTATAGTTGTGGTTGTTGTTGTATGGTTGAAAATATCTACTGCGTATAGTTCCTTTTCAATGTGTATGGGTCTAGTTTCTGTTGTATGGTTTTAAATGTGTGATGTGTATATGTCATTAGGAAATGTATGGGTTATGCTTTAATCTTATGGTTAAAAATGCATATCACGTATAGTTCATATACATAAGAGTGTATATGTTGGGGCACAAATGTATGGTTGTTCTTGTCAATGAATTGTTAATAATGTCATTCATGTGAAATTGAATCGGTTTATCATGGGTTTGACTTATTATAGCTGCGGTTGAGAGAAATAATTCCAATGGAGGAGGAAATAAAAGAGCTATCGTGGGAACAAGATGAGAGAGCAAAGATGGACATTGATGGATCAGGGAGAGAAAGAGCAAGTAGAGAGATTGATCCTCATGCTGATGTTCAAGACTGAAAGCATGAACGATGATGGCGAACAAGGCGAAACAATCTTAAGAAGCCTAAAAAGTTATTTGGATGAAAAGTTCGATGGAGTACATTATGATATCGAGACTAAGGGTCGGAGACTAAGCATCAAAATAGATAGAAAGTTTAACAAGTTGAAATGATTAATTACTCAGAAGGGAAAGAAGGTATAACTATGTTTTAATTTTTCAATATTAGATGGTTGATCAAAACAAGAGTAATATGTTCTAAGCGTATGCTTTTGATACAGGTTGTGATGCAAGCAAGTGATTCGGACGGTGATGATGATGATGAAAATGGTGGTCAGAACAATGATGAGGCTGAATATGGTGAGAATGACAAAATCAGTGATGGTGATGATGAGAAGGTCAATGATGATCATGGTGATGAAACACAGAATAATAGTAACAACAATAAACAAAATGATGGCGGAGATGCAAAGAAGGAAAGTCAGAATGCTGGTGTTGAAATCGTCGAGGTACGATTCGATAATTTTAAATAACAAATGCTATTTTAGAATGCAATGTCAGTTACATTAAATCGATTTGTATCTTTGTAGGAGGTACATGATGAAGGAATAATAAACGAGGATAAAAAAGAAGTGTCATTTATTGTACATGGCAAAGAGGTGGGTTATATTTTATTTTGTATATTTAATAGTTTAATATTGAATAGAACATGTTGTATAAAAAAATATAAAAATAAGATCATGGGTAAAAGATAGTGTAACATTATTATATAGATAGTGTCATACGGGTTCAGATACTGGGAAGAACGGGGGGCAATCAATGTGTCCACAAAAGAAAAATGATGATGTATGTGAAGTATTTGTTGAGCACCCATATATAGAAGATGAAGCTGAAGTTGAAAAAACACTAACAGAGATGAAACTAAAGGTAACTACATATTTATCACCGTGGATTTAATAAACTGGTGGACATGTACATTATGCAAAAAACTTCTTTATCACCAACAACCATATGACTTACATGAAAACAATACAAACATGTTGATGCTGCATGTTCTTCAGAATCTATAGACCTGAAACTAATTGATAATATTGAGGCAGCAGCATACGAAATAATCAGGGAGGAAAATGTAAGTTCGGTATACTCATTTTGCTATATAATATTGTCTTCTAAAAATTGAAATTATTACGCATGCTTGTTTGGTTAACAATGATCGCAGGAGGCCAAAACGGATCAGATCATTGATATTCCATCCGAACAAGAAACTCCAAAGAAGAAGAGATGGAAGGTAGTTCCTTCAAGATCCCCGTAGATCACCCTACAGTAAAGAATTTGGATCTGGTACAAAATAGATGATAGTTAGAAAGGTTAGAGGCAGATTCGTGTTGGACGATTTCGCTGATCTTGGTGACCTGGTAGACAACAATGCAAAAATGGATGAGTTCATGGATTTAATCAACTACAAGAAATATCCTTAAAAACATAAGCAAAATAAGTTACCATTAATGTGCAATATTTAAATGTATGGTGAGCCATCTTTACATATTTTTGCAGATTGAAAGGAACATGGTACCGACGATCAAATGATTTGATTGAACTAATGGATCTGGGAATAACTTCAATAAAGAGCCGGAAATTCTTCCTAGCACTATATCAGCCAGACGAATGGTTATCAGGTGAGGTAAGAATCTAAATAGTTAGAAACTATCGTATATGTTGTTGTATAGTTACAAAATGATATGTATGGATTATTTCACAATTGTATGGTTTATATGTATGGTTTATAAGTTTATCGCAACCCATACATATAAGCTAGTAATAACTATACACAGTATACAAGATCAACCATACAAACAGAAGCAATAACCATACACTTTAAAAATAAACTTATTTCACAATTGTCATATAATTTATTTCAGGGCTGTGTGGTTTATATATATGGCTTATATGTATGGGTGTATATAATTAACATTTAAGCAACCACTTAGTATGAGTTTCGATATTTGTACAATCCAACGTTATTAGAATTTGAAAGTTATTTGGTTAATCTAATACAGTCAGTTATTTGACACTTGAATTTTCTTGGTTTTGTAGCACATTGATGTGATATTGTATTATTTGAGAAAAAAGGGAAGATATTCAGAAAGAATTGCGTTGAATTTCACAACAACAGATATTGTGTTCGACGCGAGAATGAGGTATTTAGTAACGCAGGTGCATAAATTGTCAAGTCTTGTGGATGTTAATAATGTTGTGAAAAGTGGTGATAGAGTTAGAAAACAAATGTCGGGGCGTGGCATACAATGTGCAAGACCATGGGCTAAGGTTGATCATGTGTTGTTTCCGATGTTTGTTAATGATAACCATTGGATATTGGGAAGATTTGAAATATCAACAAGGACATTATATGTGTATGACTCTGACATACGAAGGTTAATGCCGCAAAGTACATCAATAACAGCGAAGGTTTATGCTAGTGTTATTCCATACTTGATCAGTTCACAGGATGTTTTGGATAAGAAAGTAATGCAATCGGACACCTACAAAATTACAAATCCTCTCAACCCTCTAAATGTTGTGTATGTCTCTGATGTGGCTCAACAAACCGATCGGTAAGCATTTTAAATATTAACATCTATATTGCAAAATACAATGATTATACATTACATTATAAAACATTAATCGATCAAACTTTCATTGTAGCGATTGTGGGCTATTTGTTTTGAGCTTTGCAGAATATCTAATAGAACAGCGGATGATTCCAAGGGAGATCGATGTTCAGCTTCACAGAGCAAGACTCACTTTCAGTCTGTATTGTCATGGGAAAAGAAAATCGGAGAACAATAAAGTGAGCGATGAGGATTGAATTAACTGCTTGTTATTTGTTAATTGAACAGATATTGTTACACATTGAAGTTACTATTTTTTTAAGAATTTTTGAATATGGTTGTTAATCAGGGTTTTAGGGATTTTTTGTTTATTTAATTCTACTGCTATACATTTATACCAGTGCATTTTAAGAATAAACAATTGTATAACTATACACATTATACAACATAACCATACAACAGTTGCGAAAAACCATAAACATTACACATTATTCACTTGCAACCATACAATAGTATCCTAACCCATGCATATCAATGTATAAGTGCTATACACAACCATACATACAATAGCAATATCCATACATATAAAAAATAAAAAATATATATAAAGCAATTGGAACCATACAACAAATGCATAAAACCATACATATCAACGCGAACAATACACAACATAGAATATGGTTTATATGTATAGTTTATAAGTTTATCTCAACCCATAAATATCAGCGTATAATAACTATACACATTATTCAACTATACACATTATGAAAGTACAACCATACATACAAAAAGCAATAACCATACATATAAAAAATGAACAATATATATAAAGCAATCAAAACCATACAACAAATGCATAAAACAATACATATCAATGCGAACAATACACAACTCAAAATGATCCTATTTTTAAATGGTATAAATATAATATCTTTAAATGTTTGGGTATTGGTATAATCGTCCTTTGCTTAATTGTATAATCATCATAAAAATTAAAAAAAATCATAAAAACTAATTACTTATACGAAAAAATGTAATATAGAATAACATAAAAAAAATAAAAAAGAACGAAAATTAATAGCAAAGATAAATAAGAAAAGAATACAATAAAAATTTTATTTAACATCCTACTTTGTACGTCTACAAGTTCTCCTATTGTGACCGAAAATCCCACAAGTGCTGCAACGTACTCAGATATTTGTTTTCCTCTCCCAAAAAGAACAATATCTTTGTTTCTTAGGTCTCCCTACTCTACTCTTAACGTCAAGTGGAAGGATTACTTGATTGATAACTTCTGTCAGAACATCCCACTGATCTTCAGAAGGCAAAGAAGAAATGATCCCTTGATAAGCTCCATGCATGTTTTTCGTAGTGAAATATTTTGAACAGTAATCACCGATTGATAAATGAAGTTGTTTATAGAGGCAATAGCATGCGCGCAAGGTAGACCATCAAACTGAAACCTATTACAAGTACAAGTCTTATTTTCCAAATTGACTATATGACTAGATCCATTGTGAGACACCTTAAACAATGTACCGGTTGATGCTTATACCTATAAGATGTATGAATTAAAACATTAAAAAAGGATATAAACATACATTATCACAAGAAACAAATGTAACGCTACTTCCATTATGGATGCAAGACCATGAATTTCGAGCAAATACTGCTCATGCCTTACCGTGAGACGTGATAGAGTGTTGGCTGCAATAATTCTATGGTCATAGAATAAATCTTGCATCATATTCCAAAGATACTCAACAAGCGAAGTTATAGGAAAGTCTTTTGCAGCCTTGTTCACTGAATTAAGAGACTCAGCAACATTTGAATTCATTGCATTGAATCTGTTATGTATAGAGTGAACCCTACTCCATTTTTCCAAGCCAATATCTTCAAGATAACTTGTTATACCCTAGCTTATGCTCTTCAATTGCAACATATTTTGTTGGAAGCCTTTAATAGTGTATGCCTCTGCTGCCCTCAGGAAGAATTTAGCCAAACTAGAACAATTACTTTTGTACTTCCCTTTCAGGTTTCGAAGAATGTGAACAATGCAAAAACATTGAGGCACCTAGGGAAAAACACTAATACAAGCATTTTCAATGCTTGTGTGACGATCATACACGATAACCATCTCCTCTCTAACACCGAATGTCTCTCTAAATTGTGATAAAAACCATAACCATGCTACATCATTTTCACCATTGACAATGGCGTAGGCCAGAGGAAAAAGCTTTTTTGCAATTTTTACATAAAAAAATTTCCCAAATTTATGTTATTAAACAAATTTATATGACGATGTAATAGACGTTTGCAATTACTGATGTATAGTTAACTGTATAGACATATACATTATGTACGTTACTGTATATGTTGAAACGTAGAAGTGGATAATAAATAACAATGAAACAGTAAAAAGAGGCTAACCCGAAGCATCTTGTGTACAAGATGACATCAAAGTACCGCCATAAACCGATTTGAGAAAAGTAGCATCAACGATGACAACTGGTTTGCAGTACTCCCAGCCTCGAATGGAGGCTTCGAAAGCTATGAAAAGGTACAAAAATCTTTTATCATCCATTTCAAGTTTTATTTTAGAACCAGGATTAGTTTTCATGATCATGTGTAAAATACTAGGAAGGATATCAAATGTTTCAGTGGGTGAGCCTTGAAGTAACTCCAAGGCATATTCTCTAGCATGTCATGCATTGTGATAACTTATACCTGCACCCATAGAGGCCCTTACATCATCTACAATATCACCGGGTGTGATGATTCTCTTAATTCTTAGGAAGGAGTTCTTTATCCTATTAGAAATAAGATGTTTTGATGCTTGCCTCTTCTCCCCACACCTGATGTCAATAGTGTAAGTATGTTGTTCAACATACTTTCTGATAACAAAAACATCACCGTCTGCTCTCCTAGAAGCCTTTAAAATCCATGTACAAGATTCGTTAACACAATGAAGAAAATACTTCTGAGGACACGACCTTTTGACCTTAAATTGAAAATTCTTTTTCAATGCAAACAAACCCAATGCGTGTTTCATAGTATTTTTGTCCCTAAACATTCGACCCACAACTATATCTTGGATATTGTAATCTGAAATGATGTCATTCAATGATGTGGCTTCGTCACCAATGACTGATTCACTTGAACCCATCATTTCCTCCATTGTTTTGTTGGTAAGTAGTTTTATAAACATATCATGCGCATCTCCCCCTTCGATATCGTCTTCATTATGCTCCAAAACATTATCAATCCTTGCTTGTACATTGATAGGACATGGTTCATCAGCAACTGCAAAAAAAAGAAATAACAAAAAAATGTATTATAGTGTTTTTACATTTGAATTAATACCCATACATAATAGTTAGAAAATATACGCATCCTAAGCGTAAAGCGCAAAAACCATACACATTATAAAGCGCAAAACCATTCAAATCAAAACACAACCATACAACAGAATGCATAAAACCCTTCAATTATTTCCGAAAATTAAAACCATACACGTTTTGATTTTATGAATATAACCATACACATTCTAAAGCGCAGAACCATTCAAACCAAAACATAACCATACAACAGAATGCATAAAACCATTCAATTATTTCCAAAAGTTAAAACCATACACCTTTTGATATTATGAATAT
Source organism: Euphorbia schlechtendalii (assembly GCA_949673415.1). Taxonomy (NCBI): domain Eukaryota; kingdom Viridiplantae; phylum Streptophyta; class Magnoliopsida; order Malpighiales; family Euphorbiaceae; genus Euphorbia; species Euphorbia schlechtendalii. The sequence continues at coordinate 34,924 of CATIWQ010035542.1, forward strand.
AACCATGCACATTCTAAAGTGCAGAACCATTCAAACCAAAACATAACCATACAACAAAATGCAAAAAAACTTTCAATTATTTCCGAAAATTAAAAACCTTACACATTTTGATATTATGAATATAACCATACACATTCTAAAGGCAGAACCATTCAAACCAAAACATAACCATACAACAGAATGCATAAAACCATTCAATTATTTCCGAAAATTTAAAGGTAACTTTTGTTTAAAAAAACACGCACCAGGAGGATGCACGGGTTGTACATGTTCGTTCATTGTCAAAGTTGTAAAAAGTGGATACTCCATTGGATCAACCGTGCGAAATCGAGACTGTAAATAGAATCGCAATGACATATCATCGAAAATTTTCATTGGATTTGATTTGGAATGAAGCTGAAATTGAATCAATAAATTGACATTCGATGGATCTAACATCAAACTGGTAAAAATAACGGACTACAATTCTCTAAAACTCATTTTTTTATTGATAAAGATTCCGTAATCACTGTAATCAACGAAATCCTTCTCAGGAGTCAAATAACCATTGTGACAGATAAGGATATCAATTTCTTCCATTGCAGATTAGACAGGGAACAATATGAGATAGAATCCGTGGATAAAAAATGGGACGAAACCGAGAACAATATGAAGCAACAGCACAGATTCAAGAAGTGACGAAACAGAGAAGAGAACGTAACAAAAACGTTTTTAGTTTGCAGATGAACGTGAATACGGTTGATTGAATATGGGAAAATCTTTCTGATAAGGGAGAATCTCATTAATTAAATAATTGTCATAATCAAAATTAATTAAAAATGAAGAAACGGTTATAATTAAAACACAATAAAGGGGCATTAATCATTTAATAAAGGTATTAAAAAGGGATAATTAATTAATAAGGTTTCAAATGGGGTATTTTAATAAAGTGAAACCTTAAAAGGGGTAAAAACCACAATTTCCGAAACATGTAACACTACAAAACTGCAATTGCAACAACATTTTAGAGTTACACTAGTTGTGTTAACCGTTGTAATAGGTCAATTTTATGTTTCAATAGCAAAGCCACCGACTTTGCGAATATTGCATTAGGTCTATTGTAGTAGTTAATAGCATTTAATGTGACGGGTGAAACAAAATTGAGAAAAATTGTTGCATAACTCTATTCGTGTAACCTAATGTAACATCAATATTTTTACAAAAGCTGTTGCAGTAACTTGATATATTGCACCGGTTGTGCATCCAGCCATTGCAATATATAGCTTGAAATATTGCAACGGTTGAGCGTACAACCATTGCAATATGACTTGAGCTATTGCAACGGTTCCTCGCACAGTGTAGTAGCTAGATCTACTGTAACAGTTGCACACATAACCGTTACAACATCATCACCTATTGCAACTGTCATAAGTTTAACCCTTGCAATTGAAACCTATTGCAATGGTTGTTATGAGAGTCTAACACACCTTTACAATGTCCTGTTCTATTACTGTAGGTCCCTTCATTGCAATGGTGTTTTG
>CATIWQ010035552.1:0-29224 GCA_949673415.1 Euphorbia schlechtendalii
CAGCTCACAAAGCTTATATGATATATAAATCCCTTTGAAGATCCTCTCAGATATCTTTCTTTTGTTAATTTTATGTAGATAAACATGAGATTGATCAAATTAATTGAATATGAATTGGTTTTTCACAAGTGGAAGTTAATTTTAGGTTTTAATTACTAAGCTTATCCAGTTGGTCTAAGTCAAAGATAATTATGTGAGTGAAGTGAATAATATGAATTGGAGATCCTCGAAGATTCCACCTAATGATTGTTTATACGATAATTAGTGAACGAAGAAAAATAAAACATAATAATCCCCAAAATCTCATTTAAGTACTTCTGCCGGGGAAATCATTATCATAAATATTGCGTCTCTATAACAATTTCTCCAAAAGCTATTTTTTATTTTTCACGTATACACGTGAATGTAACTGTTTAGTGTTTACATATGAATTAGGATACAGCACATGTTTTTAATATATAATTTTCCTCTCTCCTTCTCTTGTCTTTTCTCTCTCATATTTTACCGTATCGACTTCAATTGTCACATTTTTAGCATAATGACTTAGTGACTTGTTTAAGGTTATGACTAGTAACATAAAATATCATGTAATCAATAAAACGTATATCATGTGAACTAATTAAACTGCGAATTGATTTTTTTTTTAACCATTTAAGTTTTGAATTAAATCCTCAACGAATGATAAAAGCCTGAAGTCTGTGAATAGTTTCTTCTTCTCTTAACGTGAAGAAAAAAAAAAGAAACGTTGCCCGCTTAAATTTGTATGAGAGTTTAAATTTGGTTGGCGGAATGAAATAGAATATAATAGAATAGGAAATGAATACAAAAAACATCATATATGATACACGAGTCCGACGTCAGAAAGAATAGTTCTTCCTAGTTTTCATGGGAATTACGGAATAGTTATTTCTTCATTTCAAAGAGGAATAGTTATTCCGTGATTCTTATGGTAGCTAGGAATAGTCATTCCCTCCGATGTCGGACTCATGTATCATATTTGACGTTTTTGCATACATTTTCTATTCTATTCCGCCAACCAAACGAGCCATAAGAGTATTGTTGACAACTCACAAGGCATTCCGAATCCCTCTTTAGATCTTCAATAGATACCAATTTCTACCCACTCAGGAAAACAAAAAAAAATCGTTGGTTCTTTACCATTGAAAGTTAACTACTGTGACTTAGGACCTGTTCGGTATTGTTTTTCAAACAATTTTCCCAATAAATTACTCTTACAAATTTTGTTACAGAATTACATTTTTTTGCTTTAAACAACACATTTCGATCCTTCATACTATTTAATTAAGAACTGTCTAACTTGTTTTTTCCAAAATCAACTATACTGCTCCCAGGAAAAACTTGAAAATGAAACTTTTAAAAAGGAAACTTAGGAAAATAGCCAAATTGACCCTTAAATATATTCAATTTAATGATACGAACAATCCATGTATATTATCTAACCAACAATGTGTTATCTTATGAGTCATTACATGATAAAATATGAGACCTCGTGTACCTTGCAAGCTAAATTAGCATGCTTCACAACTCAAAAGGACAAATAAAAAGCATACATTAATAAAAGGTTTAATACATGTTTAGCTACCTGAACTTGTCCCAAAAAACCTGCTGCCCCCCTGAACTTTCAAAATGACTCTGCAACTCCCTCAACTTTAAAAAAATAACCCCGTAACTCCCTCAACTTTAAAAAAATGCACCACTTTGCTCCCTCTATGCCACGTGCCATCTTCTAGTTGGTTTGACTTTTCAAAGATACAATTTTTTTGATTTTTTTCCCTCCAATCAGAAGTTGACATGTGACACTGAGAGAGCAAAATGATACACTTTTTAAAAGTTGAGCGAGCTACGGAATCATTTTTTTAAAGTTGAGAAAGCTCCGGGATCATTTTGAAAGTTCAAGGGGGCAGCAGGTTATTTGGAACAAGTTCAGGCAGCTAAACATGTATTAAGCCTTAATAAAAACATACTTTTGTATCAATTTGTGTTGCTGGAATGCTTCAGCTTTAGTCTATTAAACGCATATTTTATTTAATTTGTTCACACAAGAAAAGTAGAACAAAAAAGCAATCCTTTTTCTGTGATTTTACTACTATGGGGCATATATAATTCCAATCTTACAACGTACAAGGAAATAATGGTCCCCATAGAACCCTAGTGAAAATAATATTTTAATATTAACTGTACACTAAACGATTCTCTATGCTACATTACACGATTTTCAATCCCAATTAGCATTTCCACTAGAATGCTTTCTTGATTTTGGCTTTTTTGAAAACCGTTGAAAATTCTCCATATCGTCATTAATATTATCTATCATATTCTAACATTTTTAAAGAATGATCAAAGCACAGTCTGCCACTTCCTCTGCCATACTCCAGCATTGATCAACTAGCAATTTGGACTATGTTCTACTTTTTCTGGGCTGAGGTTAAATCGGCAAATAGCTTGTGACTATCGAGGATTCATTGTGTGATTGTGCGGAGCTCCCAGTTACCCTCGCCATCGATAAACCGCAACTCCAATGAATGAAAAGGTATCAGAGCAGGACGCTGAACAATACGAGGAGTGTAAAAATATCAGCAAGGAGAACCGATAGTATGTCGTGAATTAACAAAGCTTTTTCCCTTCAATACCAAACAAAGGAACGAAGCTATGACACTTTTTATTAGATACTAGTGCTAAACTTTAGGGTCTGTTTGGGATTGCTGTCACGGCTGTTCAAAAACTTTTCATAAAATAACATATTTTGGTATTGGACAAAAGATTTTGACTCTTAATACTAAATAATTAAGATCTGTATGCTATTGATTTCCGAAACTTTTCGAGACAACAGCATGGAAAATCTTTTCGAGACAACAAACTAGGCAAGCAATCCCAAACAGGCCCTCAGACAGAAACAACAAAGAAAAATTCCAAAAAACAACAGGACCGATTTCTCTGAAACGTCAACTCAGTTTATATGTTCAGAGTTCGTTAAACACTAATAACAATAACAAAAGCATGGACACGATTTCCACAAAAATGAAACAACACTAACCTGTGAGGATGTAACAACTGTGATGCCCATCTCTTGAGCAAGCCTATAAAGTTGCTCTTCAACATCAACACTTGTGGCACTGATGGAAAATTACGAAAAGTAAATTAAATACCATTACCACCTGGCACAATTTGAGTAGGGGAAAAGAAAGAAAAGGTAAAAAGACATACTTGGTACATTCGTCGAGGATTCCAAATCTAGGCTTTTGAAAGAACAGGCGAGCCTTGCAAAATAGAAAAACCATAGCAAACATTTGAGGATAATCCCATTCAATAGAGATATGCAGGTGGCGAATATTAACTTCACTTACCATGCCTAATCTCTGCTGTTCTCCAAGAGAGAGAGTATCTTGCCAATTCAGATTAGCATCCCACCCACCTTCCTCCCTTTCTAAAAGATAACTAAGTCGAACATTCTCCAGAATGTTTCGCAAATGGACATCCAGAATGTTTGTGACATCACCAGATTTTTCATCTGAATGCATTAGAAAAAGCTTTAGTCAAACAAAAGTCTCATTTTAAAGTCTACAAACTTGTTCTAGGGATAATAAGAGAACAGTGCCAGCCAGATGGACATTAACAAAAATGCAGCCAATAAAAAAAATCTGAATAATTAAAGGAAGGAGTCCATAAAAATGCGGAAAGCAACATCTATGTGTTAGGACATAGGTGATAGAGCAATGCAGTGAAAATAAAATTACAGCAACTCAATCATTGAATCGGTAGAAGGGTCAACTCTAAAAAATCATAGGATTCATTACAGTGATAGTCACAGTGATCCCAAATTGTTAATATGTTAGGAGTACCAAGGAGAATAGCAGTTCAGTGCAAAGTAGTGAAGGAAGAACTGCAATGAATTTAGTAAGCTAATGGGATAAACTAAAAATAAGTTAAAGAGGAGTTGTCTAATATTCATTGAGACGAGTTTGAAAAAAAATTCCAATCTCTACAATCTTAATTCACTCGATCATCGTATATAGTTAGGACACAAGCGAACTGGATCTACAACAGAAAAACATAGAATTATATTGGTTAGGAAGGTACTCTAATAGGTCATACAAATAATGCAACTGTAAAAGAATCTGAAAAATAAGGAACACTGAACAATGATACAAGTTGTAATGCCTAATCCGGTAATCACCTCCCACTAAATAATAACATAATTTGTTAAATTAAAAATATAAAAGTAGCAGTCTAAACACAAGAGCCTTGCAAGAATACCCACTTAAACTTTCAACCATATAGAGATATGAGAAGATAGTATAAAAATATGCATGTAATTCACCTTTTCCGAGCAGCCTTAGAGTTAAACTTGCTGCTTCATCATGAGAGAGGGGGTATATAATTTGATCTCTCAAGGTACCAAGGCACGTATATGGTTGTTGAGGAACATAGAAGATGCCACAACCAGATTCAGTCACCTCACCGTTATTGGATGGTTTGATGAGTCTGCCACTTACAATAGGCCAAAGACCTCTAAGTACTCTGAAAACTGAACTTTTCCCACTTCCATTTGGTCCTTGATCACAGAATTAAAAATGAGTTTTCAGGTTGAACAGTGATTAGTAATTGCTAGTGCTTTTAGATGGGGAAATTATTTCACTAACCTGTTACAAGGAGGCTTTTCCCTTGTGCTACATCACATGTCAACTGCCTTGCCAACAGTTTCTGCGTAGGGGTAATGATATCAACCTCCACAAAGGAAATGCTATCATTTCCATTGCAATCACTGTCGTTGGATACGCATATTTTATCAGTCATCCACTCCCCTGGTTAACCACTGACTGTATTAGCACAGGTACATTTCCAATAAAACAAGAACAGAATCCAGCTAAACAAGAAATACCACCAAAATAAAGTGATTCTATCTTTTGATCACCATTTTTTAATTAAATAACACTAATGTACTTGTTTTGTTCGAAACTAAGGCATGGAAAAATAACTGCTTCGCAAAGTTGTTATATTTTTTGCTTTCAAGCACTTTTGCTATGCAATGTACATGAGCAAACAGGTTATTAGCCTCAGTATATAGCCAAATAATATTACTGATGCTGCTTTGATCAATAAAAACAACAAAATAACTCTTTCCATGGCATTCCTGAGAAGAAGCAAGCTACATTGGAGATTTTAGTTCATTTAACTAGCAAAACATCCGTTTACTTTAAATATCAGAATGATAATTTTGAAATTATTATAGTTATCAATTTAATAGTTCTGTAACTACTTTAATTATCAAAATAATGGACAAGAAGTTACCAGACTGTGCAGCATCTAAAAGCTCTTCAAGCTCAAAGATTCTATTTATGCCGCCGGAGAGCTCAAGGAATTTCTTATGCAATTCGAGTATGTCTCCAAAGGCTAAAAAGCTTTGGGATACAACGGATGCTAAAAACCGCAATGCATGTGCTAGCTCGCCTGAAAAAAGGTTAACAAAAGTTAGAGAGGCAACGGCTGTTCAATTTAAATTAGATATAACCTATTACCTTGAGTTGACACTAGAGCTCTGTCTCCCTTGTGCTCCATAGCATACAACATGCTTAAACCCCAAGTTACATTATGTGGGAGTTGCTTTGTGACAAAATCATCGAGGATACCGTATAACCATTTCTTCTTTAAAAGTAACAGAGAGTGGTTGAGAAGCTCCCTGAATCTTGTCTCAATCATCTGTGCAATTGAAGATACATATAAAACAGCAACAAAATATATGCTATCAAAGAAGTGCAGAATATATCCATATTGGGGAAACATATAAAATCAAAAGAAAATTGTACTATCAAGGAATTACGGGATGATTTAATCCTGTAAATCACTTCAAATTATTTCCAAAAGTCTATTGCAAATGTTGCAAAAAAAACTCGATAAAGTGCGCTGTTAGTTTCAGATGTATGCCAAAGATCACTGGAGATCGCTGGAAACAAAGCAGAACGGCAAGGATATGTCTAACAAGTATCCGCTATGAGCGGAAGCTCAAAATTTAAAGACAATTTATGAAGGCCATTTCTTGCAGCTTGTAGGCAGCCAGTGAATATTATAACATAAACATCAACATCATAGTTGTAAAAGGCGAAAGGCGCTCTAAGGCTACAAGGGGTCAGGCGCGCCCAAAGCCAAGGCGCTCGCCCTAGGTACGCTTTTATATATGTATTGGGAAAATGTAATATAAAACCATGGACATCCAATAAGTGAAAGAGACATTATAACTATAATTTAAAATTATATATATAAGCATGAAGCCTATGCTCCAATATTAACATAAGAACAACAAAAAGTCTATGCCCATGTTCCAATGTTAATACAGCAAAAAGCCAAAAACAAAAAGAGGGCATCAATTTAAGCTTTACACATATTTTAAGCTTTAGACATCAATTTAAGCTTCCAAAATACTAAGTTTTAAACCTAGGCTTCATATTTAACTATCTAATCACTATCATCATAGCATAATTCATAATCTTCATTTTCATAAGCACTTTCTTCGACATTTATAGACATTGGAGCCTTTCCCTTTGCCTTAAAAATTTAAATACCAGTGGTGACAGCCAAGATTAATTCTAAAAAGTTGATCAAATTCTATATTTAATAGATCGGTAAAAGTTGGCTTTATATGGGTAAAAAGATGGACAGCCAAGATCAATTCTATTTTTAATAGATCGGTGGCCAAGATTAAAATTGAATTAAAAAATATGAATGGCCAAGATCAAATTTATCATAAACATGTAGATGGGCAAGAATACAAGTTAAAAAACATGGACAGATTGAGATCAAATATGAGTTAAAAATTGGACGGCAGAGATCAAAGCCATCATTAAACCTTCAAAAAAACATTTTGTGCCCTAGGCGCGCCTTGAGGAGCCTTGTTAAGGCGCTAAAGGCTCCAAGAGGCGAACGCTTCTTGAACGACACCTTGCCTGACCATACTTAAGGCGTGGAGGTGCTCGCCTTGCTTAAGCATGAAGCATGAAGCCTATGCTCCAATTGCCTACCAAGGCTCCCGCACAAGTAAAAGGGGGATCGGGTGTCACAGCCTTAACTCTGTAAGCAGCCTTACTACCACTTTGCTAAACTAAAATTTCTTTTTCAAATTATACTCTCGATCATAGTGTTATTCTTATAATTATAGTATTATTCTTCTATTTTCTAAAAGAATAAAATAATTTGATTTTATTACAATCTAAATATTTATAAATATATATTTGAATACTTCTATTCATAATTTACAAGTTTCCTTGGGATTTTCAGGGGTAATAAAGAGCAAATCATTGCAAGTAAAATATTGTCAGGATAAAATAGGTGTACTTAATTTTATGGTGATTGTTTAACCAGGTCTGTAAATTATTAGGTACTTTGGTAACTTCAACCAATATTGGACTTCACTCTTGCACTTAGAAATTTTCAATAACTAGAAAAAGTTAAATGATCAACTCATAAAAAGGTGATCATACACAAAATTTAAAGATTGAAGCTGATTTAGTAGATGTGAGCAAGCAAATCAAATACAGCGTTACACGAGCACTCAAATGATTTTAGTAACTAACGTTCAAATGATTTTAATAATTAATTATCTTTCACCCTCCAAATAAACAACAAACGCTCACCCACCCTCCCCACTTCCTCTTTTTAATTACTTCAATAAAAGTAAAAAATATTTTATATACGAAATATGTAAACTTTAACACATCTAAATCACATATGTTCCAAATAACAAGATAAGTATTCATACAAATCAATTTAAGTCTTTACCCGTACTAGGTTGGGTCATCTATTCGTTATTTACAAAAAATGTTAGTTATCTCGTAAAAAAAATGATAAGAATTAATATGCAATAAATACGAGAGAATATCACGTTATATTTCATTAATATCCAACAGAAATACAGAAATATAAAAATAGAAACTTAGAAGAATATATTTTAAATAATTATTTCTATATATTTAATTTTTTTCTATGAGACTTTGTTATTTAATAAAATAAGTTAATTCTTTTCATTTTAGAATTACCACTGATATAATTATATTTCAAACTATACAAGACCAATTATTAGCCACAAGCATTCATTCCAGCAGAAAAAAGAAAAATGGTAGCACGTGAATAGATCGTAGGTAGTAACTTACAGCCTTTTCTCTAGCACCGCCTCCAAAGAAAGCAACTGACTCAGCATGTGTACGCAGTCTCTCATGCATGAATCTATTTTTGCATAACACAGAAGGTATTTATAACAAGTTGTGACAGACTGCCATTTAGTATATATATGTATACATCTCAACACAAAAACAAAGCCAAATACACATAAACAGAACTGATTAATGATTACCTAAAAGTTCCTTCAAGTTGTTGCTCTTGACTTGCAAGACCACCAAAGTCTGGAGTGACTGCCCTCAGAAAACCCAGACCCAGTAACATGTAAGCGTACAATATAGCAACTCCCCTTTGACCAGTTAGAAGCTTCATTCTCCAGGTGAACCTAACACATTCAAAGTAGAATAGTGATGGACATTTGAGGATGACAAATCTTCAAATGTAAAATTGGCAGGAACATTAGGCCAAATAGAGCCCAATTAGCCCAAAAGTACGTGAAAATATAATTATTTGCTATATTGCATTATTAAACAACAATTATAAAAACTAAGGGAAGTGATTGAGTAGAATCTCAAGATCTACCCAACCATCAAATTCCTGAAATATTCAGTTAGCAAACTATATCAAACAGAGGTATGCCTGACAACAATGAAAAGGCACCAAAATACGGCCAGACAGTCGCTTATGAAACAATGCTGACTTTGCCAAGGCGCTCAACCTATTGCCTTGAGCGCCTGGTACCTCTGGCTCGCCTCTAAAAACTAATTGTTCACTCACCTTCAGCATTAGTTATTTTTCTAACCTTCACCGCAAATAAAATTTTACAAATCATAATACGAATTTTATGATTTGATTCAATTCACCCAAATATATATTCAAATCTATGGCCGTCTTGAATCTTGCGATTCATGAACAAAACCGATTTGGTTAGCTCATGAACTATAAAAAAAAATTAAAGCAGGCTAGAAGCATACTGTTTCGAAAATGATGAAATTAAATATTTGATTCGTGGTAGTCAAAGTTGACTGCCTCACCGCTAGTCGCCTGACCAAGGTTGAACCCAATGCCAACAATGGACTCTGACAATGACGCTGACGACTAGGCGGTGGAGCAGCGTGCATTGAAGTGAGTAACATCTTTGTTTTGCTTTAAACGTATTCTCTAATTTAAGAAAAATGGAAAACGAGTCTATAAATTATAATTGCAATTATTAATAATATTAAATGTTCAGCAATAACCTTCTCAAATTCTACATCATAAGTAATGTTATTTACTAAAAAAGTCGAAGCTGAAGTAAAAATATATTACCATCTTAAAAATAATATATGCATTAGATTTGAGTGTTTAAGTACTTATTTGGTTCACATGAATTTCTTAATAACAAATGCATTTCTAGACTATATAATATGTAATAATAATATATTTAAGTTGAACACTTTACATATTCAGTTTTATAACTTTTTGAGCTTGAACCGTTTAGCTGAATAGTTAATCATTATACACTAAAAAGGTTAAAGAATCATGTAGCTTTTCTCTAATGCTGTAAATGTTGCAGAGTTCATGGAACCCCAAGCTTATGCACTGTTATCCTTATACTATGTAGCACGGAAACTAAAACGGAAACGGAAACAGACACAGAAACGGAAACGGGGAAACGCTCTTTCTAAAAAATATAGGTTCGGAAATTGTGGGGAAACGCGTAAATAATAAAAATTTAGGGGTATATTCATAAATTTGAAAAATATAAAATTTCATACATATTATTTCATTCTTATATAAAATACTAAAAAGCATGAATTTTAAAATAAATTTATTGATTATAAAGCAAATCTACATGAGTGATGGCTATTTCAAAACATTAAACTATAGTAAATATGGTTATCGAAGATAATAAAGTTTCATGAAGTCTGAAAGTTGTGTCATATTTACTAAATCGTAATAATTTAAGTATATAAAATGGAATAAAACAAGTTTTTATAATATAATAATATTATTAATAATATAAATAATGAATTGGGGTTTCAAAGTCTTAGTAGTTTGAATATATTAGAAAGTTTAGTTTTGTGAATGAATAAAAATTGAGTCTTTCGATACAAGGAATTGCTAGGAAACGGTTTCCGGAATTTACGGAAACGAGTTTTCAACTTTCATTAATTGCAGAAGCGGCTCGGAAACGTTTCGTACGGGTTTCCGTTTCCGAAACGGATGGGAAACGCGGAAACGGCATGTCACAGGAGTTTCCGTGCTTCCTAGTCCTTATACTATCACTACTCTTTCTTTTCTTAAATTATAACTTCTCCTTGAAAAAAATTCAAAAAACTTAGATATGCATGAATAAAATACAGTGATCTTCCAGTTGAAACACTAGCCTAACCTAGCCACACATCTCATAATCAATGCTCTTGAACCTGCAAAATTGGCTATAACTGACGAAAAATCACCTTCATCCCACATGGATAAAATAAATGAAGTTGAAACCCAGTACTCACCACAGGATGTCAACTGTTGGCTTTACCATTCCAGTAACAAGTCCAGATAAGTCTGAGGTCAGTTTCTCAAGATCCTGGCTTATTCTCTGATCTGCATCAATCTTTTTATTTGCCATGTGGAAGACCTGTGAAAAAAGTTATTTCCTATGAACTTTAGAACTTTTGATGGCTGGAGAGAAACCATTTTGCCAAACAAAATTTGCCTAACTTGAAAAAAAAGAGAAATTAAGAGATGTCGTGCTAAAAAATGAAATGAAATGCAGAGTATATTAGTACTACTATTCATAATATGTTTTAAGGATTTAAACACTGACAGCTCTGCATAAACAAACTATACGACAAATAAGTACATAAAATTGAACATGGAATACTCCAAACCTGATTACCTTGTAAAATGCATTGTTCCTTAAGTAGTTCTTCAGTAGATGTCGAGTCAAACGAATCCTCCAGCCAAGAGCCAATCTGGCTGTTAAGTGCCTGTAAACAAGAAGAAATTTTCCACAAAAAAAAGGCAGATAAGAAATTGCATTGTGCGATCAAAACATATAATTGGAGCCAATATTCTGATGAATACCACAATTAAAATCCTCCCCCCCCCCCATCTTTAATTAAAAATTAAGAAAAATAGATTAAAGATTTATGATAGGCAATCACAGTGACGTGAATTGTCAGACTATGAACAAGTGAGAAAAGCCACCCATGATATACTACACATACAAGGGGGGAGGAAAGGGCAGGGTTGTTCGAAAGCAAAGATAATGAAGGGATTGAATGGGGGAGTTAGAGAAAGTATTTATCAAATGAAAATTAGAAACCAAAATAACAAAAGACAAACAATACCCTATAATTTAATTTAGTTTGAATCAAGAACAATCAGTAAACCCACCCTCCGACACACTAAGAACTTAACTGCCATCCTCAAAGGCAAAGTATAGAAAGTAAACCAGTCAGAACTGTTTTTCTAGGTGTTGATACTTAATAATAGGAACAGCCAGCAGTTCTTGTAGTAACAACTTTAACAGATGGGTGGAGTTGGGAGTTTCCATACAAGTTAATACTGTAATTACCTCAATGATGGAGCAATGAAAGAAGATGCAGCACTTTGAAGAATACTGACACCGATTAATCGAATAAAAGCTGATTTATCCTGCGCCAAAACATATTTCACAGTAGTACCTGAAAAATATCATAGCATATAGTAAGAAAACAAATCCCTGAATATCATGCATATTATTTTTATATGATAGTATTACCATTCAGTGAGGCAATCCTATCAGAGACCCATGTTCGTGAAACAACAAGGAATGCAACTGAAAGTAAATGAACCCCTTGTTTATCAAACACAGTTGGTACCTGAAACAACAACCATCAAGAAAGATATTTAACTAAGAGTCTAAAATACTAAGGGAAGGCACTGAGCAAGCAAGACAAGTTTAAGATGCATTCTGGATGCTTTAGTGTACCTTCTAAGAGGTTGTTCAAGAGAACCAAACTAAACCAGCATAATGACCACAAATGATATACTATAACTGGCAATTATAAATCAAACATGTTTTTGGTACATAAAGTCAAAACAAAAAGTACAGCCACCAATATATTGCTGAGATAACGGCAGCATGAAGCCCATGTATCTACAGATGCAAACTTATGCAATTTTAAACACTGCGCCAGTAATATTTAAAAGTAGTTAACTAGTCAAAAAATAAAATGCAATTGTTTTTTTTTGCATATCTAGAATTGGCCCCATATGATCTTCCATTCACATTTCAAGTATCTATAACCCTTTGTTTTAGCCATCCTATCTGCAAGACACAGATACCTGAAAACTAAAGTCACACTTTAAGATCAATTTATGGCATGAACATCCTCAAATAAAGAAGTCTATGCATCAGTTCTATATGAGTCTTATGATACTTGTTCGATTCTTCTGGCATTCTTCTGAGTGCAAAAACTGCCAGTAAAGGGCTTTTCTTAGGGCAACCAAAGGTCCTGTTCTTCTGGCATATGATTATGTTATGGCTGACTCAGCCTTAGGGATTAAAGACTAATATCATCTATTTTATATCGCTAGCTAGGTTGAAGTAACAGTAAATAACATTACCAAAATTACTTAACTTTAGTATGCTCCTACATCTAATACCTGAAAATTTTGCAAATGAAGAGTAGCAAAAATAGAAAATGGAATCGTAAGACCTGAATAGCAAGAAAAATTTGAATACGAGTATCAGAAAATAATCAGCCTATCAGGTTCCTAGGATAATATAATTGATTCTTCAGTCTTAACAATGAGATATGAAGAGCAATTTCAATAACCATAATTAAAAAAAAATATAGACAAACGGATGCATTGAAACAGATATTAAGATAAACTTGATAAAAGAAGTCTAGAGACACCTAAAATTAGTATAACTTAAGCTCAGCATCTATAGTGTCAGACAAATCAAATTTCAAAAGAAATGCAGAACAGACTTACCAGTATTTTAAACATTGCAGCTACTCTCAATGCCAATAACCTTGAAGGGCTTTGCATTTGGGGAACAACTGGCAATGGGCGCTTAGGATCTGCACTAGGAGAAGTTGCTATTAGGTCTGATATATATGATTGTGCCTTTGAATGTGCGGAGTCCTACATAAAAGTCGTATCAAGTTGTCATGAGTAATCTAAAACAAACATTTTAAAGAACAATCCAAATCCATTGGATAAAATATCTCAAGTCCCGAGTAAAGGTCACCATATCACTAGTGGCAAATGCACGTTGAACAACCATTGCATCACTTTGGCGATTAGTCTCAGATACAACCCCTGTGACACTTGAATCAGCTGCACTCAAAGCAGGAGACCCCTTCCTGAAGTCTGGGAGTTTAGTAAACGAATTTCTGTGTTTCATTCAAAAATGGAAACATCAAGCACAAAATTTAAAATCAAACCTTTTGTAACTAACTTTCCAACCCCCTTCTCCATCTAGAGACAAAACAACATCATGGAAAGCAACTAGAGCTGGACGATGAGATATGGTTATACATGATGTTCCCATTGCTCGAACTTTAGTGCAAAACCGCTCCTCCATGTCAGTAGTCACAGCACTGGTACACTCATCAAGAATTGCAAATTTGGGCTTGTGGTAGAACAATCTTGCCATTCCCAACCTTTGTTGCTCCCCCAAAGATAATTCCTCACCCCAATTCACCTCTTTTTCCGGAGGATATCGCTCCAATAGATACTGAAGATCAACCTACAAAGTTGAGAACCAAAAATCCAATGATGTAAAAATTTCATGCAAGATACGCAATACCAAGCAAAACTAGAGAAGAAAGAAAAAGAATAGAAAAATACATTTTTCAAAAGTTCCACCATTCCACTATGTGTAAGTGGCTCAACCTCTTGATCCGCAGTAAGAGGATAAATCAACTGATCACGAAGTGTGCCTACAGCAGTATATGGCCTTTGTGGAACATAGAAAATTTCCTTATTGAGATCAGAACCAACACCGGGTTTTACAATATGGCCAGATACCAAAGGCCAAAGCCCACCAAGAACACGGAAAAGTGAGCTCTTTCCACTACCATTTGGACCTTCAGGAAAATATACCCAAAGTTTATAAAAGAACAGAGCTAGCATACAGCTAGATCATGTTAAGAACAGCCATATATCATAGAATAACCATTTCATTGCCGAAGAAAAATATACAATCAGAACAAGAAAATAAAAATTAATGAATTTAGCAGGTCACGTGCAAAATGGAAAAAGAAATTGTGGCCAACTAATACAAATAAAAATAGGTCAAGCTTGCCCATAAGCTGCAATTATAAAATGACTAAAATCATTAAAGATTGTCAATCAATTAAGTCCAACTAAACCAAGAACTCTGGGTGAGAACTTTCAAAACTAACTTATTTGCTGATACAGTGGTAAATCTAAGACTAATGCACTGTATGATAATTTTTATCCTCTAGCAAAAGTACAATCCACATGAAAGCAGCTACATATTTTTTAAACCAAGACCATGATGATTTACAGTGAAAAGCACACCTAAGGAATCTGAATTAGGAAATCAAAGGCATTAACCTAAAGAGTAGGCATTTATTTTCGAGAATGTAAGCCACATGGAACAATAGAAAGCATGATAATCAGAAAAGAGGGTGTAAAGAGAATAAAAGGAGACATGATGATAATGACAGCTAGTGTTTGTCACAGATAGGGTAGTTGGATAGAGACTTACTTAATGGCTCTATAAAGGCCCTTTACGACGTCGGCTTTAGGTCTATAAGCTATTTTGGAGAAGGGGGTTTCTCACCGGGTTGTATTCAGCATCGACTTCTATTTTTTCATCCATCCTTCTTTTCTTTCTTCTTTATGTTACTTGCGGATACATATTGAGAACCACTAATAACAGTTCTCTTTTTCATATCCATATATTTTTAATCTCAATTTGCGTATTGTAGAGGGTTTGGGTTTTGCATTTCTCATTATGGAACTAAGGGATATGGATGGGATGAGTTAGTTATTGTTAGAGACTATAGGACTACATTTTGATCATTGTACTGTTTAGTTTGAATGAGAGATTTAATATATATTATATACAATCATATTAAGTCTAGATTAGAAAAGAAATAAACTCCCCTAACAATCACTTCTAAAATCAATGTTACACTGCAAACTGAAGCACACATGTTCAAGCTAGAAACGGACATAATACAATAAATTTAAATGCAACAAAAAAGCAAAATCAGTAACTTCAAATTTGTATATATAGGAACCAATAAGGTGTCGCTTTAAGAAGCAAATAAAACATTCAAGAAAACAATGATCTACTGCGTAAACCTAGGTGGTACGGAAACAGAAACGGACACTCTGCAACGTCTCATTTAAAAAAATATAGGTTCTAAAACTGTGGGGATACATGTAAATAATAAAAATAGAGGAATATATATAAATATATATTTATGTGATCTTATTTATTTTTTAAGAAAATAATGCAATGACAAAATAGTTAAAAGAAACATGATTGTACTCTACTAGAAAGCATTAAAAAGTTGCAAATATCTGTTGAAAGTATAAATTGAAAAGGAAATTTTAGTCTATAGGGCGGTAGTAAAAAATTGATGGATTATTTGCTGGATAATGTTTCTCTCATAATAAGAAACGAGTTTTCAACTTTTATTATTAACAACAACGGACTGTGAAACCAGTTCTAGAAAGGACACGTGGAAACTTTGGTGTACAGGAGTTTCCATGCTACCTAAGAAGTGTATCCAAAACATCTAAAAATTGCACTCCTTGGCAGACCTTAAAGGGCAATCCAAACAGAACACAACTATCCCAACAATTGCATCAAATAAAACCGCACATATGATCACACTCGAAGTATCTAATTCCTAACAAAAAAAAGGAGAAAGCACCTAAAGATACCAAATCGAGTGAAAATTAGAAAACACAAACAACTTCAGTCAGCCCAATCTCCCCAAACACAATCAGAAGCAAATTAAAAATAAACTACAAAAGGTTTGCCAAAACTCAAACCAGGGTTGTGTGAAAACCAAGGTTGTGTGAAAAATAGGGGACTCCACGAGTTGCCACACGCTAGAGCACCAAGATTTCTAGTGGCACGTGATAGAATATTACTAGGGTTGGAAATTCTTATTGGATGGGCCTTGAGATAAAGAATGACCAAAACCTTGTCGAAAATGAAAAAACGTAGAAACAGAGACTGAGAAACAGGGGGGAGAAGAAAACCAACTCAAAACACTTCATAATACAGACACCTAGGAGAGGCACGGGCTCTTATGCCAATTTTTACGGTAATATCAGGTTTAGATTAGAAAAGAAAAAATCTTTACTACATTCACTCCCCTAAATCACTCCTAAAATTACTCTTACAAATTACTCTTACAAGTTAACTAAATTTGGTAATAGTTGTGTCTCATAATAGAAATAGAAAGAGCAGCAACAATTATATAAGGACTTGTGCAGTATTGTAACGGGAGATTTGGAAAAGTTAAAGAGTACGGGCATGAGCTTGAAGCTTGTAAAATTGCACCGCCAAAATTAGAGACTCTTGTCCTCTTCTCAATTTAAATTATTGTCCAAGAGAAAAAAATTTTAATGTGGGAATAAAGCATCAATTAATATTTATTTCTTTATCCATGTTATCTTGTTTAAAGTTCAATAATTGGTCTATACAGGCAAATCTAATTGGTCATGGGAAGCATTGAAATTCTCCTAACCCATATGTCAAGCCAATGAAATCAGTGGACTTTATTTTATTGTGCAAGATCCCACACTCTTTACTGTGATGCCAATAGCAGGCCATGCGAAGGGGTGTAGGAGTTCACTCCTTGCACTAAAGGAGAAGAATGTGAAGGAAGAATTCATAAGTGATGTCGGAATTCAACGTATTATAGACGAACTGAAATCAACTTCACAAGTAACATTGATTGAAGGTGAACTTAGTTCTACTACTATTACTAGGATATGGAGGGATTATAGTAGAGGAAAAATTTCTCCATACAGAAACATGTCCAGATTAATGCTAATCATGTGATGATGAAGTATTGGCAGGAGTTAGAAATGATTTTACATTTTCAATTATCAATGAACCTCAACTGTAGGTGAGGGATACAAAAGATCCTAGGGGAGTTCACACAGGCATAACCCCCTTCAGTTTCATCTAGAAGCAAGCCCTCTTTACCTCGGGATTGTGTATGGATAACGAGGGTCTGGCTATGTACTTGTTCACCATATTCTTGAAGAGTATTCTCATTTGGCATGGTCCCAATTCAAGGAGAAGCTTAGTGGCTCAGAAATTCAAAATAAGTTAGCAACTCAACGATAAGACATATTGGGTCGGTAAAGTAGCCCTTAATTCTAGGAGTGGACAAATATTACCACCAACCTGTGACCCTAAAGCAATATTATCTTATTTGATTGAATCCAGGTAACATATTTTATGAAATTCTCAAATTCTTGTTAATAACCATTGAACAAATTTTAAATGTGTTTTTCAAGGAAGAGCAGCATTCCTCTTTATTTAAATCATAAAGGGAACATTGGCCAACTTCTGACATTAAGTCCATATCCCTCAACCTCGAGGACTTCTGAGGAAAATTGTATCATAAAGCTACTTCATATTAACAAAAACTGAAACTAAAAATGAATTTCTTATAATCAAGGAACTATTTCATTCGAACAGGAGCCTAATCCTATGTTAGTGTCTCATCAAGTATGCAATATCGATAGAGAGATTCCAGATAAGAATCTCCCATCAATGTGCCAATCTATCCAGGATGCATCAGCTTTATAAACTTTGAAACATACTAGAAAGTTTTATTACAGTGCAGAAACTCAATTTATTAGGGGAGCATGTGAAGTAGAACAAGTGAACAGCCATATCAAAAGTAAAAGAGAAACAAATAAAGCAAAAACAGTCACAATAGAAACATCTTAAGAAAATGAAAATACGTTTGAGTTGAAATGATACCTGTAATCAGGAGATTGGATCCCAATTCAACCTTAAGAGTAAGATCTTTTACCAAAATGTTACCAGTTGGGGTGACAACCTAGGATGCAAGACCAACCTAAGAGCATAAAAATAAAGGTACTCCACATAGAAAAATATTGGAATAAACCCTAATTTGAAATTACCTTGACACCTGAAAACTCAACATAGTCAGCTTCACTAAAGTAATTACGACTTCTACTCCTTTGCAATGAAGACCTATCATCACCACTTAGCTCTCTTGAAATACCTATTAACTCGTGAATGCGGTCAGCATAGCCACTGCAACAAAAAGATATGCATTAGTTAGAGAAAAATCAGAATCGCATAGAACATGTACTCAAGGACTGCTAAATTTTCTAGTTAGAGCAAAATCAGAATCACAAAAAACATGTACTCTCACTTAATTTTGTAGCTGTTTAAGTGGAAGAAGCTGAACTTGGAATGACAGAACTTCAAAATGGAAAAAAGAATTCCTACTAACATTTAAAGGGGGAAAAAAGGTCTCATTCAGGCCATTACTACTACAACTAGCAAGAATAATTGGCAATGAACTACCTGAGACGATTAAGTCTCCTTGAACTTATAGAAAGTGTTCCCAACGATTGAAACAAAGATATTATGACACTGGTGTGATATCTTAAATTGCTCAGCATTGTTGCCCTCCCCAAAGTTGAAGCATCAGGTCTAAGGTTTCCAGCAAAAAAGGGCTCAATAATCAGTACAACAGCAACTGTTGCACCAAGATATTTCACTAGGAAATCTTGAATCATGCCAAACCACCAATGTTCATGAAGAACAACTCTGAGATGTCTAATAAGATCTCTAAACTTCTGCTGAATGTGAAATTCTTCCCTCTTTTCTCCACCATAAAATGCTATACTCTCTGCATGAGTCCTCAAACGTGAATGAAGCTGACGATATTCACCTTCTAATTGTTGTTCCTTTGACATTAGTTTCCCAAAAGGAGGGGAAAAGTTTCTTATCACGGTCCCTGCACCCAATACATAGGCCTGTGCAAACATAAACATCAGATATCAAGTTAGAAATTTTACGACCAGAATATTCATCATATTGCGCAGCCAAGCAGGAAGGCTGGAAGCCGCAATTGCAAAGAAAGTAAAAATGAAAGAGAAAAAGAGAATAAAAATATGTACCACTATCCAAAGCAAATATTTTGGACTAGCATAAGAACATAAGCGCCAAGTATATAGAATACCATCAGTAACAGCTGTCAAATCATCCAGCACCAGTTCGCTCAACTCTGAACAGAACTTCGGTACATCACTTGCAATTCGTTGTTCGGGATTAGTAATACGACCATCAACATGTGACAATTTATAGTACGCCATATTCTGAAACCCAATAAAAAACGAATAAATAAATCACTCAAAAAAACAAGCAAAAAAATGAAAAGGGCATCAAATGCATTCATTAGGCAAATCAAAAACTGTTATTCTAGAAGCACAAAAAATAAGCTGCATATTCAAAATAGAGAAAATCCACGTGAATTCAGGTGAGAGCCATATTTTTTCCCCTACTACCCTTGTAAATTTTGCATGGATAAGAAAAAAGAGAGAACATCATTGAGTAGAAGATAATGCAAGGAAACAACAATTTCCACTTCTGGAATCTAGCGCATATAAATAAATTTGTGAATTGTTGAGCACATTGTCAATTGCAGAAAAAAACATTGTTCAAGAAAAGAAAGAACAGAACTAAAAAGAAATAAAAAAATCAGAGCACAAATCATCACAATAAAATATAGGCTTTGTGCTATACACAATGATTACCTCAAAATAATGTGAATGGATACGTTTTGTCAGTATTTTTCTGAAGCAAACACTTAAGGTCCCAGTTACATACTTTGAAGTAGAATGCATAGTTGATAGAAGGAAACATAATAAGATATTTTCTGATATCAGACGGAAAAATAATGGCAGACGTCGAAGAAATGCAGCCCGGAATAGAAACCCCTGCACTTTAGCCAATCTGTTGCTAATAGCTGTCCTTAGCACCTACAAAAAGCGCATTTAATATTTCAAGGAACAACATATTGATACCCAAATATTTGCATACAAAGTTGCATACATAAAAAGAAAAAATGAAATGGACTTACTGCAATGGCTATCATAGCAACAAGGTCTCTTGTACCCCTGTTTCCCATTTCAGACAACAAAACTGCAGCTAGAACATGAAGCGATTTCAAAGTCCCTCTTTTTGGTTTACTACTTTTCGCTTTATTTTCTTCCGTGACCAACTTTTCTGACATGTCATCATCATCTTTATGCCCGTTATGATGGCCAAAAGATTCAGACCTTTTATAGCTAAATCGTGATTGAACATATGCAGCGGTCCCACCAGCAACTATGATACCAGTGGCAAGCAATAAAGATTTCCTGTTAGACAGAAAAAGAAAAAGAAATCACCAATAAATTAGAAAACGTGAAGATTCTATTCCTGAAAGAATTACATAGAAGACTCTATACAGAAACACTTTTGACGTAGCGAAATGCTAACAGAAGATATTAAAAAATTAACTCGAAAGGAGAAGAGAGTCAACATAACATAACCATTTTGGAAAGGCAAAAACAATGAATCCGCGAACTTCAAACAAGAGATTGAAATAACAACAGAACACAGAGATCATTGCAAAAAGTAAATAATTGTAAGCAATAAACACATGTGAAATTGATGGTCATTTTTCTCCTATGATCATATTACATTACCCCTACCCCCCCGCCCCCCCCCCCCCTATTTACTCTGGTACTTATCATATGTAGTTTAAGGTTGTATTCCAAGACCAGTGAAGCATTAATTACTCTATCAAGATGACTGCTTTACCCTTAATAATTCTTTTCCAAAACTCAACTTTCCAACCCTAATTTCTCTTATGTTACTATATTTTGGATTGACGGTAGAATGTTTGCATTGATTAATTTCTAAACCTCTTGCTTAGTCTAAATATAGGTACATCTGACAAAGAATTGAGAAAAGTACATGGAGCTACAAAATGGCATGTAAACTGGAATTACATCATTTTACAAATCGCCATCTAATATGAGCTAAAGTGTTATCTACAAATAGCCCTAATCCAATCTCATTAAATCATTTGTGAGAAGAGTTGCTCATAAAGAAGCACTAAGGAAAGAAAAGTGGAGCATGAAATGATAGGATATCAGGCTCAAGAATTTCACGTGTACAAATAGCCATTCAACAGTTCTAAGTTCAGCCAAAAAGAGTAAAAGACCACCAAATTGCGCTCATAGGGAACATCATGATAGACATCCTAGTGGAGCGATTTACTATGTCATGAATAAAACCATTTTTCTAATATTTCCAGTTTCAGTTTCATGTTTTTTACTATAAAAACATAAATAAAGGCAAAAGTGCTGCAATTGTAGGGTTGTATGATTACTAATGATAAAAGAAACTTAATATATAAACTCAAACAAATAAAAAGTTATACCTCCGGGAAGCCAAGAAGCTTCGGCCATGCTCTGTCAGTTGCAACAATTGAAGAGAAGGCATGACTGAAAATAAGCTTCACCTTCCCAGTAGATATCAGCAGCAAGAAAACCTTCTCGATTTAAAAGGAAAACACCTAGAAAACAGTAGAATTAATTAACTCACTGAATAAGCACACAAAATGAAATGACGAAAGAATACAGATTAAAGAATCAAATTCAATATAGTCTAAATGCAGAAAGAAAAGGGAGGGATGCCCCTTATACAGTAAGTGCAACCCCAAAGTGAAACAACACCAAAGGTTTACTCTTATCAACAGTTCCATCTTTTAGCTTCTACCTTAATAGAAGAGTTGAAAAATAGCACAGAAATAATAGGCCAAACATAGACAAATCAGGATCTCATAATATGCATTTTTTTATGATGAAACAATATAAAAGAACATCACACCAAAAAAGCTTACAAAGTGAAAAGTACTTGCCCACATAAATCCTGGATATAATATTCATTATCAAGAAAAGTTCTAAATAAATTATTAGTTATCATACAATTTTGCTAATCTGCAAGAGACATTTTCTTACGATCATGCCCGGAAAAGTAGAGCTAGAAGGGCATGTAAACAGTGTACTATGATATTCATTATATCAGAAATTGGAACAGAATATACCTGACTAA
Source organism: Euphorbia schlechtendalii (assembly GCA_949673415.1). NCBI lineage: Eukaryota > Viridiplantae > Streptophyta > Magnoliopsida > Malpighiales > Euphorbiaceae > Euphorbia > Euphorbia schlechtendalii. Next base: position 22,256 of record CATIWQ010035552.1, read on the forward strand.
TACAAAAAAACATAGATAAGATACACAATACCTATGTACTTATGTAGCACGAAAACTCCTTAACATTAACATTTAGTCATTTGCACGCTGTTAAAGAACATTTTCAAGTCGTTTTTGTAAATAATAGAAATTGGGAACTTGTTTTCTTAAGATTAGAAACTTGTATCCGGTAAATTATTGTCCAAATTTTTATTACCACACTTTTAAACTAAAATTTCTTTTCCAATTAAAACCCTCAACCAATAGTTTATAACTTTTTCATGCTTTTCTTAAAGTTTGAAATCGTGTTTCTTTTCATTATTTGTTATTTTTCTATTTTCTAAAAGAACGAAATTTTTATAATTTTAATATTTAAAATATCTTTCAATTTTCATTATTTATAATGCTTCCCCACAATTTAAACTTCCTATGTTTCTTAAAGTTGGTTTTTCCATGTATCCATTTTCATTTCAGTTTCACTTGAGCGCACGTAATAACTAGAGCATCTAAAGTAGAGCTTTATCATAAAAACACCAAATAACAAAACATACAAAAAAATCAAAATCAAGAAATTAACAACATGAAGCAAGGAACCTTATAAATTATAATTATTTGTTGACTACTCCCCATAAAATGTGCCATCTCCTGCATGAGAACTCAAATTTGTGCCGGAAAAAAACTTAAAACCAGCAAATCCGCCTCCATGTACATGTAAATTCGAGAAATCATTAGCGATGAGGATGAATAAATTCCGTACAGCGTGAGAGAATAAAGAGAAAAAAAAATCGTACTTAATGATACTTAACAAGAATATGATGCGCATTAAATTGAAGTACAAATCCAATAAACTCGTACTAGAGTTCAAGATTGAAGTTAAAATCCACCTAAAAATTCTCACAGAAACAAATAAACAATTAGATTCAAAGCCGCGAAAGAAATTACCAGACAAGATAGAATAGGACTTGAATTGAGAGAATAATCATTCTTCCATAACTGAATTGTTGAATTATGAGCTTGAGGTATGGGAAGGAAGAGTAAAGAAGCAAGTTGAAGGTGCGATCGAAAGAAATCGAAGCCCTAAAATCTGACGCAATAGAGCGAAAGAGGAGGGGAATAGGACAAGAGGAGAACAACAACTCGCAGTAGATGGGTTTTCTTTGGGAAGAGTAGGGGAATGATAAAATGGATGAGTAGTATTTCCAGGAATACGTTTATAACTATAATTTGCAATTTTATGCTTTTAAATTTGGAAAAAAGTCTTTTCCGGACATATTATCAGTGCAACCCGATTTGGGTTGTGCATTTTGTAAATAGTTTCTGGTATTCTAACTTATTTTTGTGAATCTTTTCTTTAGATATTTGGATTAAATTACCACAAGGTTGGGTAGATGACTATTCAGGGTTAATAAGTTGTAAAATAAAAATAAGGCTATTATAGCTCATAGATTTTATTTAATTTACTGTTTAAAAATCCTAGCCTAAGTCTGCTTAGATACTATTTCAAGGCCCTCACCCGATTACGCCTAGCAGCTAATTAGCACCTAGATCCCACCTAAATCTTTGTAGATTCCGGCTGCCCGACTAGCGATTGGTGTTTTTTAAAACATTGATTTAAATGGGTTAGATTATTTGGTTATTATTGAATCACAAATTACAGGTTGAATTATCAATAGTAGATGACAATTTTATCACTAAGTAACTTCATAGAATTCAAATCAATGGAACACTAACTAAAACGTGATAGCTTAAGATTTTTTTTTCATGCTCGAGAAGCTATTTTGTAAATACAATCTCTTCGCAAGCTTTCTATAAAACAATTGTTTTAAGATTTAAGAAAATAATACTACCCCGGTACTAAAAGATTGTCATTTTATGTTATATTTTATTTTCTTTTATTTATCATTTTAAAATATCAATGTAAAATTTATCATTTTTTTCCTAACTCACCCTTGTATTAATTAGAATAGTAATTAAATATAGATAAGTTATAAAGTAGTAATTAAAGAGAAAAAGAATTTTATAATAAAGCAGAAGGGATAAATTAATCATTTTAATAGTGTAATAAATGTTTCATTGATTTAGATGAAAATCTTATAATGATAATCTTTTGATACCGGATAAATTATCAAATTAGCTCTAGAAGATCTCACAATTTGGACTTTCCCTTTTTAAGTTATAATTATATATTTTAATTTTTTTAATTTTGGACATTCTTTCTCTTACTATAAGAAAATAAAGAATCCACATTTTCTAAACTCAAAGTTTGTAATTTCAGTCATCGATTAAATTTAATTATAAGTGGTAGATATTGAGGATGTTAAAATCATTATTTACAGCTTTATTATTAACTACTCTAAAATCATTGCGTATGTTTGGCAGTGGTTTTTATGATTTAGGTTCACACGTGACCACACACGTTTACAAACTTATGGGTAGTTGGAGCCTACTTATTGCTCGATGTATGTAATTCACTATCAAGAGGTCCAACATTTATAGCTCTCCGTATTTATTAAAAATTTAATATTAGGAAATGCACAAACAATACTTAGTTTAACAACACAAAAGACTAAAAACATATTATAAAAAAACCACTTTTTAAAATTTTGGATTTTAAGACACCGGTAAATTGGCGATTGTGGATTAGTCTGAATGTAGACATGTTAGTAGTTTAGTGTAATTCGATCGATTGGTTAACCAATGCGATCGTAATATTTTATCGAACAGCGACAGCCCCTAGCAAGTTCAACAGGTAGTGCCCCTGACAGGGTCGGGGGCAGCGCTCCAAGCTTGTTATTAAAACCGATGCATTGGCAAGAAATACGTGCGGTTCATATATTTTCTTCATAAGAAATATTCAATCTAATTCTTGATTTTTTTTCTGATTTTATCCGATTAAAAAATTTGGCGTCAAATAAATTTCAATCTGAAAGTGTTTGTCACGACTTTAGATTTATTCGAGTATTCCCCAACAGGACATGTGTTAAAGGTGACACTCACTGTAAGGACTCATCGACCACCTCTTGGTTAAAAAAATATATTATAAAACTTTTTTTTACATTTTGGATTTCATCTCTACCTTCCTTCATTTTTAGCATTTCAGTAAATTGTTCCGAGACGTAGCTTTAAAGTCCATTTTTAGGTAACTCTACAAAACAAGAATCATGATGATATATTTTTTTTATTTTTTAATTACTATAAAATAGTTACACAGTAGGTGTCTTATTGTTTTAATGTAAGATCATCAATCGTATCTTATAGTTATCTTTTAGTTTTATCAAATCAATATGATCATGTTATATTCTTATCATGTTTTTGTAATAGTTTACTGACAATATGCGTAATTGATATAATTGTGTTACAATTATGTGTATTTAGTTATATATTGTGTTATAATAATGTTTTGATATTACGAGTTTGCATTTTATAGTTATCTTGTAATTTTCAAATTGATGTAAATAATATTTATTTTATCATAGTTATATTATATCTTATTTAAATTATGTCTAATTAGTTAAATTTTATATTATAATTTATGTTTTAAATTATAGCATGCGATTTGTAGTTATGCTATAGTTATCTTATGGTTTTGTTAAATTGATGTTATTGTATTATATTTTATCAATAGTTTTTTTATATTATATCTAACTGATGTACCTGTGTTATGGTTATTTGTGTTTCATCAAGTTTGTATTTAACAATATAACAAAACTATAGAATAAATAGATATCAATAAAAAAATGGGAAAAAATTATATCATCATTGTTTTGAATTGAAACATAAAAATGAATAAACTATTTTTAAAAAAATAAACAATTTATAGATAAATAAAAAACAAGAAAAATATAATTGAAGAAAAAGATTGAAATCAAAGGGAACGTAAATGTGATATTTATGTTTTGTGTTGGGAGCGGAGGGGCTCCCTTCAAACAACATGTAATGTAGGGTTGAAAATAGGTTTCAAATCTCCGAATCCGATGAAGATCCGTTTTGATAAGAATGGAGAATCCCTGATAGGAAATCTCCACGGGTAGGGAGTGGAGAATTTTTCATACCCGAAACCTTAATGGATATGGAAATGGGGAATGCACTCCTCGATCCGATAAATCGCTAAACCCGACATCGATATACGTACATTGAAAAATCTCTAAATATTTTTCGAATTATGCCCGAAACCTCAAAATATTTTCTATATTTTATAAAAATTATAGTTTATATTATATGACATATGGATATAAGTTTATTCCAAATCTTTTTTTTAATATTACAAACCTTGCAACCTTAAAAGTTACGTAGAACAATATGGAAATGAACCAAATATTGTTGATTTTGAAGTTGAACATTGCATCTCAAGTTTGATGTTTATTTTCATAGGATTTATTAAATAATGTGATAGACTTCTTAAATTATATATTAAGACTTCAAATTTATTTAGCATTAAACATTTCAACAATTTGATCAAATAATATTTTTAAGTAACGATTCAAAATTTTTATTGTATGAAACTTTGAAAATATTTACATATTATTTATTTAAATGGGGGAATGGGGAATATCCGATATCCGATGAAGAATCCCCAATAAAGAAATAGAGAAAAAATTATCTCCGAAACCTTAATAGATATAGATATGGAGAACATTTTTTTTCATGAAATCTTAATAGGTATGGAGATGGGGAATGCATTCCCCGCCCCATTAAGCCCCGTCTTCATCCCTAATAACATGTGTGCTTTCCCCCTTTTTTAACTAAATTTTGCATTTTAAATTCTTTGTACTGGTCATGAATAAGAAATACAAATAAAACTCTAAGCAACATCTCGAAACATAACCAAGAATAATCAATTGACTAAAAATGACTCTACACAGTCTCTTTTGTTTTCACTTTCCTATATGATGTGGCACAATAAAATGTTGAACATTGTTTATTTGATATTCTATATGTAGATAATCAAATGAAATGCTAGCTCATCAATTTAATTAATATTGAACATTGAAACACTTTATTTAGTTTGTAATTTTTTTATATTTTAATCACGGGATATTTTATAAATGGACTGAAAGTTAGGAATAATTTCAGCCCAAGTTTTGTGTCTTAACTTATTTGACCAATTAAGTTTCAAATTTACCTTCTATACGTTCCAAAGTTACTGTGTTTATCTTCCATACCTTCTACGTTTATTTTTTAATTTTCTTATCTTAATTCGACATTATCTCTCAGACCGTTCATTTTTTTGACATGTTGCTTTAGAGTTTTTTGTTCGCCTCGTTTTTATCTTCGAAACGCTATCCATAATGATATACTTTTTTGAAAAAAAAAATTCAACTATTTGAAACTGATAGGTAGGTGGTATGTAACTGGTATGAAAAACAAGTTATGTCAAGATAATCTTGAAAAGTTATGAAAATGCATTAAAAAGTAATTTATTCATTTAACATAAATCTCTACAAAGTATTGAATAAAAAATAGTAGAAATCTGGTATGTAATCGGTATGAAGAACAAAAAACGTAAACACTAGTAAAGAAAGTGGTAGATAAGTGGTAGGAAACTGGTATGAAGGATAAATTGTGTCAAATTAATCTTGAAAAGTAATGAAAATGCATTAGAAAGTGATTAGAAAATGTAAGATAAAACTATAGAAAGTATTGAATCAAAATAGTAGGAATCTGGTATGAAATAGTAAGAATCTGGTATGTAACTGGTATGAAAAATAAAAAAAGATCAAAACTGGTATATAACTGGTATGTAACTGGTATGAAGAACAAAAAATGTCAACACTAGTAAGAAAGTGGTAGATAAGTGATAGGAAACTGGTATGAAGGACAAGTTATGTCAAATTAATCTTGAAAAGTAATGAAAATGCATTAGAAAAGTGGTAGGTAAGTGGTGGGAAACTAGTATGAAGGATAAATTGTGTCAAATTAATCTTGAAAAGTAATGAAAATGTATTAAAAAGTGATTTAGAACATGTAAGATAAAACTATAGAAAGTATTCAATCAAAATAGTAGGAATCTGGTATGTAACTAGTATGAAGAACAAAAAAGGTCAAAAATGGTATATAACTGGTATAAAGAATAAAAAATGTCAACACTAGTAAGAAAGTGGTAGATAAGTGGTAGGAAACTGGTATGAAGGACAAATTGTGAAAAATTAATCTTGAAAAGTAACAAAAATGCATTAGAAAAATGGTAGGAAACTAGTATGGAGGATAAATTGTGTCAAATTAATCTTGAAAAGTAATGAAAATGATGCATTAGAAAGTGATTAGAACATGTAAGATAAAACTATAGAAAGTATTGAATCAAAACAGTAGGAATCTGGTATAAAATAGTAAGAATCTGGTATGTAACTGGTATGAAGAACAAAAAAGGTCAAAACTGGTATGAAGAATAAAAAATGTCAACACTAGTAAGAAAGTAGTAGATAAGTGGTAGGAAACTGGTATGAATGACAAATTGTCTCAAATTAATCTTGAAAAGTAATGAAAATGCATTAGAAAATTGGTAGGTAAGTGATAGGAAACTGGTATGAAGGAAAAATTGTGTCAAATTAATCTTGAAAAGTAATGAAAATGAATTAAAAAGTGATTAGAACATGTAAGATAAACTATAGAAAGTATCGAATCAAAATAGTAGGAATCTAGTATGAAACAGTAAGAATCTGATATGTAACTGGTATGAAGAATAAAAAAGGTCAAAACTGGTATATAATTGGTATGTAACTAGTATGAAGAATAAAAAATATCAAAACTAGCAAGAAAGTGGTTGATAAGTTGCAGGAAACTGGTATGAAGGACTAATTGTGTCAAATTAATCTTGAAAAGTAATGAAAATGCATTAGAAAAGTAGTAGATAAGTGGTAGGAAACTGGTATGAAGGATAAATTATGTCAAATTAATCTTGAAAAGTAATGAAAATGCATTAGAAAGTGATTAGAATATGTAAGATAAAACTATCAAAAGTATTGAATCAAAACAGTAGGAATCTGGTATGAA
>CATIWQ010035559.1:0-12808 GCA_949673415.1 Euphorbia schlechtendalii
TATATATATATGTATATGTATATGTATGTATGTATGTATGTATGTATGTATGTATGTATGTATGTATGTATGTATACATATATATGTATATATGTATATATACATATATATATATATGTACATGATATATATATGTACATATACATGTATATATGTACATATATGTATATACATATACTTTTATTAATTTATTTATTAAGTGTAAAATGTGTAAAAAGATAAATAAAAAAATCATAAGAGAATATCTTTTACTTGAAATAGGACACGCTTTTCTGTAACACTGTTGGAGAGAACCTACTTTATTTTCAAAAAAAAAAAAAAACATTAATATTGGTTATGTAAATGTAAATAGAACAACCTAAAATTCAGGGGCTCAACAAGGAATGAAAAGTCTTTTATGGGAGGCTTTAATGTGTTATAATAATTGTTCAGGGACTTAATTCACGAATAATAAGAATTTATGAAATTTAAGATATATGTTGCCTACATAAAATAAACACCAAACAATGGCAAAAATCATCTTCGAAAAATATTAAACATGTGAGGTTATGAATTCAATTTTAATAAGATAAAAAAAATTTTATTTAAAGTGGCGGGTTTTAATTAATTTGGGAAAACCATTTTTTTGTGACCACTAAATCACTGTTATTGTATCAAAAATATTGTTTGGTTATTATATAAGTTTTAAATATTTAATTATCAAGCAATAACTCAGACTTGTCTTTCAATATTAGTATAAAAATGAGGCCACGAAGTCAAATCTCATTTTCCTCTAAAAAGAGTTTCTATTTTCATACAATAAATAATGGATTTTTAAAATTGCAAATATCTATCTGAGTACAAAATACAGATATATGATAAAAAGTTTGTTTCCTTGGAATATTTTTTTAATTAGAAAACTAGAGCAATAAATTTGAGTGTCGCTATCTAACTATTTCATCTGGCCTTTTAATTTTTTTTGAAAAAATTAACTACTATCATCAATAATAATAATACTTATTACTATGTAAAAAAGAATGACTTGGAGAAAGACAAATGAAAGCAATTCAAATATAAACTGTAGGTACAAGTTGAATAGGATTCTCCAAATTTATAAATTTCAGTCAAGCTATTATGATTCACTTGTATTCTTGACTTTATAAATAATTAAAATTAAATTTTAACCATTAAAAATCAATAAACTTTTGAATTTTAGAGAAACCAAATCCGTTATTGATAATCCTTAAAGGTGAGTAATGTGTTTGATTTTTTTGTCTAAGCAAACAACAGTAAAGAGAATTATTCGATTATCTCACCATTTCCTGAAATATTCAATTCAAACATGCCCTTATTACATCATTAGAAAGTTAATCTACCCTTTATACTTTATGATAAAAAATTTTATTCTCAATTATCAATTTATGATTTGATCAATTGTTAATCTCTTTTATAATTAAATAAGGTAAATTAGGTAAAAAAAAAATTTGTGAAAAATGAAAAGCTTAAAACAATAATAAAAAGAGACGAAATGAAGTTTTAAAAACAACTCCTTGGTAGCTTTGATGAAACATATAAGTTTATTGTTTTATCCCAAAAGGCAAAATATAACTGATAAATATTTAGTAAGTGTACATTTATTGTAAATAGGAAGAGATTGCATATGAAGCTAATATGGAAAGAAAATAATTACAGCAACCAACAGATAAGAAAGTTGAAACTAAACTTGGTTTTATCTGAGAAAGTTTCTGAGCTGAGAAGTGGAAAAGAAGATGTCAAGTGTTGATTGGTTTTACAGCACATTGATGCTATCGATGCATTCTTCAATTTCAGAACACAGTTTTAAGACTCATCTTCTTCATGTTTTTTCACCATCTTAAATTTTCATATAATTTTCTCTCGATGAGCCAGTTTTCCTTCAATCAATCAGATAAGGTATGATTATTAATTCGATTTATTTCCTTAATGTTTATATCTTTTAATGATTACAATCTTGTTGATTTGAATATTTGGGTATTTCCGAATTGGTTCATTTATATGGTAATTAAGAATCTCTTATCTATCTCTCTTTCTCTTTGAACATAATAATATTCTGTTTTACAGATTAATGTAATGTATTTTTTTATAAAATGAGCTTCAACTATTTAAGGATCTAATGTTGTGAAAAGGACAGTTAATACTGTTTTGTTAAAATATCTGAAACCGTCGATTAAAACACTCAAGCAATCCTACGTCCATAAATCGGAATTTTCATTTCTCAATACATTGGGGGCGAGAGGATTTTCTGCCGTTCAAGATGGATAAAGAACATTTGAAAGAATACACTCTCTCCCCGACTAAATTTAATTGGAAAAAATTTCTCTAAATTTGAGATCATGCTTTAGAGTTAAGTTGGTTCAATTCTTCTTTTCATTTCAAAGTGAAAGAAATAATTGAAAATGTTTTTTATTATTTTTTATGATTAAGAAATTTAAAACAACTTTACTTTAAAGTTTGACCTTCAATTTTAAAGAATCCTTTTCAAATACCATTTTCTTAGAATATTGATATTTTATTCCACTACTCACAATTGTTCTCTGCAATCCAATATGGACTGCATAAAAAATTCAGTCCCACAACTCGGGTGGAGTTAGGTGTACACGGGATGGATAATTTCCGTTACATACAGTTCCTATTATAATCAAGATTTCCCATTCCTGTACCGTTAACATAAATGAGTCCACGCGCCCAAGCACGCGTGTGTGTATATATATACATATATTGCTTGTGCAATATTTGACTGATGTGACAATGATGACCAACATGTATTAAAGTGATGATTGAAATCAATTGAAAATGGTGCATAGATTTTTTAATAGGGAAAAAAACAGTACATAGTTTACCGTTTCAGGATAAAAAATTAAATTGTTGAAAGAACGAAAATTCCAAAGTACCTAAACAGAATTTTATAACAATGATAAATAAAACTTGACATCAAATTTAACATTTAAGACTTTGGATAAATATTCTCTAAATTTCATTTTGAAGTGCCGAGAAAAGTTCAACTATTTTGGATTCTTGATTTGAATACCAATAGATAGGATATGACAAGCGAAAATGGTGAGAAAAATAATTTTTTTACTTTATTTCTATCTATTTCCTACTGCTCTCTGCATGTACTGCAAAGAATACTTTTCCTAAAACATTAATGGGGGTCACGGTAAAAAACCGTCCCCAACTTGTACTGTACAACATGTATAATTTAATCTTCAACTTCCCTATGGAGCAAGCTAAGTTGACATCCGTAAGTTTAAACAATAAGAAAATTAGTCATTAAAATAAACAATGTTATTCTATATAGATTATATGATTTTCGACGTATTAAATATTGTTATTTTTCTCCACTTTTCTAAGTTAGGAAGCACCGAAACTCCTAAATATTAACGTTTCTCCATTTCCGTTTCCACCTCGGAAACCTTAATACACGTTATATTTGGCATTTCCCACGTGCGTTTCCACTCCCGTTTCTGCGCTACCTACTTGTTAAGTAATGTGTGAACTCAAGATTCAATCTCTAATCAGGATCTTTTGGTTTGAGATGTTTTATTCGAGATCACCTTGGTAATTTTCGAGTTGTAAATTTTGCGAATTTAGAACAATAGGGATCCAACACTTGCGGATGCCTTAGTTGTAGCCTAGGGTACATAACCTGTTAGACATAATGATTCCCAATTCTGAATCGTCTCGGAAACCTGAAATCATGTATGCATGTTATATTTGGTGTTTTTCGATGTGTGGAAACATTTTCATTGCCTTTTCCGTGCTATACAAGTTATAGGGAAGCTCTCAGTGGTGGTGCCATGACTACTCCACCGTGGAGAAAATTTGCTTAAACTTCATTTTTCACCATACAGTAAAACCTTTATAAATACATATGCTTGGGACCGGGAAAAAGTATTCATTTATCGAGATTATTAATTTATCGATAAATGCATAAAATATTCATTTATTGATAAATAAATATTTATTATTTTAGAGGTGGTTGATGTCTTAGCCTAGTGGTAGAGACTGAGTTTGTGACTCTAAAGGTCGTAGGTTCGAACCACATCCGGGGTGGGGTGGGGATTTTCCTTTGTAATTTAATAATAAAAGCGCATTTGCGCAATTTTAAAAAAAATATATTTATTATTTTAGTGAGTATTTTATAGTATGTGTCATAGGAAAGAAAGAAAATAGATACTTGAATTAAGAATTTTAGAAGTTTTAATAAAAAAATTAATTAGTTCATGCATATATATTAAAAACTAAAAAGTGTAATATTTGCTTATTCATTATTGTATTCAAATATTGGAAATGTCAGAAAATTTAGTGCAATGTATTGTATTTATGTAATTGTATTCATTTATATAGAATAGGAAGAGGTTTTATATTAACTATAAAAGAAAAATGCTAAATGTTTAAACCATAATCCAAGATAATGTTTTCCGATCATCATTTAAAAGGCATACAAGAATCATCTTTAACCGATAAAATAAAAAATGCAATATGTGTGTATAAGAAAGATAATTCAACTATTAGCCAAAAAGATTTGCAAGCATGGGTGAAACAAAAGTTTGATTTGAGTATTAGTCAATCAATAATATCACACACTCTTAAAAGGTCAGCAGAGTATTTATCAAATGAGATGAAAAATAGCGATGCCAAGAGGCACAAACCAGCAAAATACCCTGATTTGGAGAAAGTTTTGTATGAGTGGTTTCTTCAAATGTAAGAAAAAGTGAACATATCAGGGAAATTATCCAATAAGGAAAAGCAAAAGATCTTTTCGTGAAAATGTACAGTGAAACTAATCCAGATTTTAGCTTCTCTTTTGGTTGGTTAAAACGTTTCAAGTCAAGATACAGAATCAAGTCTTACAGACGTTTTGGTGAAAGTGGTTCAGTTATCATGGAGAACATTGAAAATGAATTGCCTTGAATACGGTCAAAACTATATCAGTTTCAATTGAAGGATATTTATAATATGGATGAAACTGAACTATTTTATCGATTGGAAACTGATCATTCACTTGCTACCAAGCAGCTTAAAGGTCGCAAAAAAGACAAAGAGAGAATTACTCTTGCTCTTTGTTGCAATGGTGATGCATTTAACAAAGTACCATTATGGATTATTGGTAAGTTTGCAAATCTTAGATGCTTTAAACATGTGAATATGAACAATCTTAATTGCATTTATGTATCCAACAAGTAAGCTTGGATGACCGGCTTACTTTTTCAAGAATATGTTGATTGGTTTGATAAGAGAATGAATGGCAGAAAGGTTTTGTTAATGTAGACAATTGCCCAGCTCATCCAAACAGAGCCGACCTTAGTAATTGTAGGGCCCTAGGCTAAAACTAGATAATAAAATAATTTAAAATAAATGAAACTCTGCTATTTAATACCAATCTTAAAGAATAATAAATAAGGGCCTTATTGTTCATCTATTCTTCACGAGGCCTTAGGTGATGGCCTACTTCACCTTAAGCTAAGACCGGCCCTGCATCCAAAGACAGTTGAAGGTTTAAGAAATGTAGAGTTGTTTTTCTTACCTCCTAACACAACATCTAAGATTCAACCATGTGATGCTGGGATTATTCGAGCATTCAAAGCTCATTATCATCGTCATCTCTAATTAAGCATCATATAAGGTCTCGAAGTTGAAGCATCAAATATTGAAAAATTAATATTTTGAATGCTATTAATTTTGCTAACCTGGCTTGGAATTTTGACTTGAAAGAAATAACAATTGCAAATTGTTTTCGGCATTTGCAAGATTAGGTTGGAAGAAAACAATGTTCCCGAACCACAAGTTTGTGAATTAGATGAAGGTGTCAAAGAATTAAATGATGTCATCTCTAATTTAGGCTATAGAAATATGATGGATATTGAATATCTTCTGAATTATCCTAACGAGAATGATATAGTTATGGAATCACCTACAGAGGAAGAGATCATTCAATCTGTACTGAATAACGATGATAAGAATGATCTTGAACAAGATGATAGTAGCATTGTCCCACATGTATCATCAAATGAGGCATTTCAAGCAATGACTACATTGTTAAACTATTTGGTACAACATGAACAAAATATTTCGGAAATTGTGTTCGCTTTTCAAAAAGTTAAGGATTAAATTACCTTTGGTTTTGGTGAGAAGAAAAAACAATCAACTATAGATTCATATTTTAAAAAGAAATAATTATTGATCTTGTATTATTGGTGTAGAAATATATATAAATTCTGGATTTATTATAATAATTAGTACTTTACATTTTTTATGGGCATTTAATACTTTATTTTTAATTATTATCTAATACATTTAACGAGATATATTAATTTAATATAACTGGCCCAAGTAGAGACCAGAGAAAAATATTTATTTAGCGACAATATTATTTTATCGAATATTACTTTATCGAGGTTCACTGTATTTCGGCAACAATTGAAGTATTTGTCTCATTAATTTGACTACACACCATCCCTTAAGGATAGTCAACAATTGAAAGACATCCTCAAACTATCATTCATTCCTCAATAACAATAAGCTAATTCTCATCATTTTGACACAGAACCTTCACTTGTTACACAATATTTATAATGCAGAATTGCTAAAAGAGTAAGAATTATTTTGCAGGTAAGTGAAGCAAGGAACAAAGGAAAGAAGAAGAAACCACAATGGCTAGAGGAATTTCTAAGAAGGACATTCTTTGAACCATGTGAAATACATCCAATAAGAAGAAATGAAACAAATAGATATTGCATTAATTGTAATTTATCAGCTTGCCAATATTGCATGTCTTCTCCAACTCATAGGCATCACAACATCCTCAAAATTTATAGGCATGTCTATAAGGATGTAGTCTCTCTTACTGCTATGGACAACCTCATTGACTGCTCTCATATTCAGGTACTTTTATTTTCCTTCTTTAATGCCATTCGCACACATGTAATCATGTGCCGCATTGATATGCAGTTTAATGGTTTTTTTAATATATACTGTAGTTACTAAAAAGTCAAGAAAGGAGTCATTCTATTACCTTGTGGGGTTGTTCGTCTTCCTCAATATTTGTCTTCGTTTTTTAAATTTTTTAATCTTCCTCCCTATTCCTTGACAACTTGATTTAGTCAGTTCAATTTAATTTAATCATAAATTACAATGAATTCATTTCAGTTTTAGTTTGGTTCACTAGAAAAAAGCTCTATTTTAAAAGGCGATCAAGGCGGCCGTCTAGGCGGGGTTTTTTGGAACACTACCCTGATTTTATATAATCGGGCAGTCAAGGTGGAAAATGTCGCTAAAACTCAGAAAAGTGACACCAAAAACTAGAAAAGTATTACCAAAACCTAGAAATGTGTTGTCAAAACTTTAAAAAATGTCATCAAAACCTATAAAAATGTTGCTACATGAATTTTTAATTTTATTATATAAAAAATTAATGTGTTAGTTAAATTTATTATTATTTATTAATAAATATTAAATATTTTAATTTACTAATCCGCTTAATCCGTAACCAGATCTCGATTAATCCCCGCCTAGGCCCTTGACACTTTAACCGCCCGACTAGCCCCTACATTGAAAAATAGTAGAGCATTTCTCTTACCGTCTTGTCTCTCTCTTTCCTTCTATATCTAGTGTGTTGTCTTTTGCATTGCTTTAAATATTATTCTTTTATAGTTTTCCACTTATAAATATTTCTTTACTATGCCTTTTGTTCAAGATAACTAACAGTTCTGCTGATCTTAAATATTGAGATTTCATAAAGACTAGTTCAGATTTGATTACTTGAAAAGGATTTGAACTTCTACAAAATAAATTCTCAAACTTTAATGGTCATTTATTTCAATGTATAATTTGTTTCTAGAAATCTATGTCTTTTTGTATTCGGCTAACTCATTTGTAATATTTTCTTTGAGCTATTTTCTCTCGTTTGTAATATCAGGGGGTTATAGCCTAGCTAGGATATCATGGCTAATCACTAAACTCCTACATCTCCAATATAAAAAGTTTGATTTATGTTGTACCGTATTTTGTGTCAAGTTTAAAGGGAGTATGTTGGGAGGATTTATTTGTCTGTGCTCAAGTTTTATTATAACAAAATGATACTAGTATTTTGCTTTTACAAAGATATATACCATAAAGACATAACTTGGCGTGATTGCAAACTTTTAGCTTTTTCTTTTCATTCTTGTTTTTTAGTTTGTTTGGAGAGATGTAAACTTTGAGTCTATGGCGCGTGCGGCTCATTTTGAACGAGGTATTAGCTAGGTCTTTGTTTTGGTCCAAAATTTAGAGTTGTTGGGTTTAGTGCAAGCCTTGTTGTAGCTATTAATTAAACATTTTCTTTTATTACATTGGCAACGAATTGATTTCTTGTCAAGTAATGTGAAATCAAACAAGAATTATTATAGGCAAACCATCGTGTTGACACCCGATTGCTATCATGAATTTGAAAAGTTTATAATGTTGCTTTGAACTTAAAAAAAGTTTCTATGTTGCTACTTCCAACTTAGAAAAAGTGCACTTGCAGACCCTTTAAAAGTGACGTGATGATGTTTTCTGCAAATTTATATAAACAGATGAAACATTAACCAATTTTTCCCTCCGATAATAGCGGACATGAATGCAATGTTCATATTGTACACAAAACCACTTGATCATTTTACTTACATTCTCGATGTTGAAATACATTATTTGTTTTTTCACCCTAAACTCATAAAAGTTTTTGCTTCTTTCAACTTAAAAAAAGTCAACTTGTAATTTATAAGTGATGAATCGAATTGATATTTAGTACTATTGGCTTGGTTTGACTATTTGACTAGAAGCTAAGGATTACAGAATTGGGCAAGCTTATATGAATGTTGGTCGAGTTGAATAGAATATATAACTTTATAAATGACTAATGAGAAGTGTAATCAATATTGAAAATGTGAAGCCATACAAGTGCAACAAACAGCTGGTGATATCTCTAAATCCTTTACCACACTGTGGTCTTCAATCAAACCATGGAGTTTGTGCTGTTTGTGGAAGACGATTAGCCGAGCCTGACCTCTATCACTACTGTTCTATTTCCTGCAAGGTAACCCTTCCTTTAATTACTATTTCAGTTTCACTATTTTACAATTTCATTGATATGCTCTTTAGGGTGCTGCATTTGAAAGGAAACTCAAGGAACTGGATCCTCCTTATCTTTTGATCCCAAACAACCAAACCAAAACAAACCAAACTGCTTATGAAGATGAAGATGAAGATGACGAAGAAGAAGAACAAGGCAGTGCTACTTCTACTGCTGCACCGATTAAGCGAAGACGTAAAGGAACACCTACCAGGGCTCCCTTCTTCTGATTCTTATATCTCATTATTTATTAGTGTTAAATGATTGGGTTTTTTTATCTGCTTTTGCAGAAATCGGTTTGGTTCTTGTTATGTGTGGATTTTCGACATATGCGTAAAATTGGTGGCATGTCTTATGCAAAAACTTCTTTTTTTATCAGGCAGTCGTATGTGCATTTTGTGATACATTACCTTTTGAATCTCAATTGATAAGTTGCAAACTTCATGACTTCGTATTCAGACTTAGTATAAAGGTGTAATATTTTTCGTATCGACTTGTGATCTTTATTTCTACTGGCATTTTATAGAATTTTGTGCATCATCTCATCTATGCACCATTGGGAGAAAGAATCTACGGTGGCTGTATATATGTGATTGTTGAGAATTTATAAGCGTGTGACAAATGTGCATCAGAAAGCTGAAAGCATCACAGTTGCCTTCATTTTTTACTGGACCTAATTCTGTTCTTATATGTTATAAACTAGCTACCATTTGCTCTCTGTCATTGTCTTTCCCACTACCTTTCATACCTTTGCTATCAGAATTTCCGCACCAGAATCAATGCTACCGTTCATACCTTGTTGTAGTTTGTTGGAGAAACAAAGGTGTAGTATGCTCGTTACACTTGTTAGTTTCTTAATTTAGCGTGACAGAGATAAGGGTTGCATAGATGATGATGATGCAGGCATTGAGGCTCCGAGTCACACTGCCTTCTCTTGACTAACCATTTGGAGTGGTAATGAATCAACATTTAGCCTTGGTATAGAAAAAGTAATAGTAGTAATTACTATTTAGCGCTTCCTTCGCTTAGGTGACATTTAGCTCACGGATTGGTTATTCCATGAAATAGAATATTAATTAATTGAATATGTGAAATACGATAAAACATTTGTATTAGATCCATCGCTAACATTTCTAACTATTTAACATTTCTTGTAATATCTATTTCTTCTTCCATCGTATGAAAATAATGCAAATAGTTTATCATATCATATTTTCTTTCATTCATTAACACAACCTTATTATTTTACAGCTGTCATCAACGTACCCCCAATTTGATTTTTAAACTTCTTATTAGTTATGGATATTGGATACATTTAAGTACATGTTCTATAGGATTTGTGACTTGTTGAGCCAATCCCCACACCATCACCAAACATTGACATGATGCCGTCCTATAATCAAATATGTATACTATATAAAATAATTTCTTTTCCATTATTATTATTATTATTATTATTATTATTATTATTATTATTATTATTATTATTATTATTATTATTATTATTATTATTAGTGAATGTTGAGTTTCATTTCTTGATTTTATATTAATTATACCTTCCAAACATTAACAAAGTAGAATTTGAAAGGAAAATATATTATTTTGTTTTCAAATATTTATTTGTGCTTCCTTTCTGGTCTGCTATTCAATATTTTTTCTTGCGTTACTTTTTCCTAGTTTTTTCTGTTTCTCTCTTATATGTGCTGCCATCATTTTTTTAACTAAGACACATTTGAATAAAAAAACTAAACTACTTTAACAAAAAAAAAATGATGGACGTATTATTCATTTTACACGCACATTTCTAGACTAAACACCATTATGATGAATCAAATTATGGAGTAAGTAATTGTTCAATGTGGTCTCAACATGTTGGAAATTTGTGTTATATTATTTCAAAAGAATTTTTGTAATTAAATTATTAATAGAGAATTATTTTACTAGTTAATAATATTCCTATAAATTATTGTATTATATATTTAATACATATATTTAACACATATTATTGGTTTTATTTTATCAAAACCAACTGCCATATAAAAGTTATTGATGTGGTATTGTATTGTTAATGCCATTCATCAGTTTCAAGATGTGGGGGAACGACTCAAATTATGTCTTTTAATGAGCTTTAATTCAATTTATATTGCCCTACGTTATATAACGGTATAATTTTATTATTGTAATTAAGGGCTGATTTTATTTCTTTCTAACAGCTCTATTTGTGTGCCTATTGAAGATCTATTTTTTATGCCTTCAATTACGATAAAGAAGCACATTGTGCACTCTCTTTTTCCCGTGGCTTATATGGAAATATTAGCTTGTTTTGAGTTAGTTGAGAATTAAAAGAAATATGTTTTTGTCCTCATTTCTCTTTTCACGAATTTTCTACATATAATATTGTATCTCTATTTCTGTTACCACTTTCAAATTGAGAGTAAATGAGCTATTTAATCCTGGAAGGAACTACAATTATTCTTTAAGAACATTGTCGTTCGACATGACTCAACTTATCGGTGTTCAAGTTTCTTTAACTTGTTTTTATTATTTATGTTATATATTTATATACATATTGTATTGATTACTTTTGTTATTTGGTTGAAAGTTGGAACAAAAAATTTCATAAGGTGAACTTCTCAATTTGATTGGCACATTCATGTCCGAAAAATAGAAATCGGGATCGACGATATCATTCTTTATTTTTATTTTTTGCCATTGTATTTTCCAACACAACACACCTTTTGAATCCTTGTAAAATGTATTTTAGTACTCTATAATATTTATTCTTCTTAAATGATTACTATTCACTATAATATAATTCATGATCTTGAAAGAAGAGTTTTTATCACAATCACAAATTTCATTCATATATTAAATCAACTTTCAAATTAAGTATCATATATATAAGTTAAAATATTGGACTAAATAGCTGTTTAGTCATTAAAATATCGTAAAAAGAGCAACCAATGAGAAAGAGGCAAGTCTAATGCATGGAGGCCATATATATATAATATTATTCTATATGCTTAATTAAAAAGTGATATTCATCTACAAAAGTCAGGTTCTATGCTTTGACAAAATTGTCCAAGTTAAGGACTTGTTAATCATGCATTAGCTTTTGTTATATAAATAACTTTCCTAATTATAGTCTTATAAGTGAAGTTAAGTAGTGTTAAAAGATAATTAAATGAAGATGATGAGATTGAAGGCTTTGTTTTCAGTATGTTGTTCTATTCCGGTGTTGCGTTGCCTCTCTCAATTGTTTTTCCCTACTAATTATTCTGAATCTGATGATCCACTTACAAGTTTAGACGAAGATTTTGCTATTGCTGCCCACAATCATTTCAGGCAAATTCAACACGTTCGCTTTGCTTAGTTTCTCAAATTTTACTAGTAGATGGAGGTGAGAATTATTAGTGAAATAAGGCATATTTCAACTGAAAAAGTCATCTCACTTGTGTTACAAAGCGTGTTGATATATAGTAGCTACGTTGTAGTTCTTGCTATTTTGTGAAAAGTGCTATTTTATAATTTTGTTACATTTTTTGTATATTTTTAATGCAAACTAATTGCACATAAATACAATTGTTGCATAGCTATAACAAAACTATCTTACTAAAAAACTAAAGAATCATCTTGTTAATCATAACACAACTATAGAATCTGCCGCTACATATTATAAATGATCGACAAAAATAAAAT
>CATIWQ010035560.1:0-20810 GCA_949673415.1 Euphorbia schlechtendalii
GGAATTTATTTTATTCCCTTCGTAGGGGTGTTCTAACATATATCTCCTTTTAATAAAGAAAAAGATGAAGAAGAATTACAACAGTTGAAATAAAATAAAATGATAAAAATCCTAGGTTTACAGATAAAATCAAAAGAAGAAATTAAACACTGAAAGCACGAGGATTGCAGTTCTAGGAACTCAGAGGCTTACCCTTACGGAATGAATCCACTTCGAAGATATCCGATTAGCCATTGAAATCCTCCTCGTCCTTTAAGTTTCGGTAAAAAATTTTGTAGAATGTCCAAAAAAAGGTCATCTTGTTCTTGGAAATTTAATTTGTTCTAAAGCTATATTTTTTTTGATAATTTTCGGGATCCCGATAATCGAAAAAGACCAAACTATTTATAGGAAAATCCTGAAAAATCCAAAAAAGGTAAGTTTTTCCGGCGAAGGGCCTAGCCAGAGAAAATCTTGGCGAGGCTCCTCGTCGTGTCCTTGGCGAGCCTCCAACCCGGGATTCAGTCCCCTCGGGTTTCCGTTTTCGAATTTTTTTTGTATTTTTTTTGTTTTGTTTGTATTTTTGTATTTTTTATTTAATTAATTAATTTCTGAATAAAATTAAATAATTTTATTGAAAACGTCTTTCTGAATTAGAGACGAGGAGGATTCCCATACGGATACGTCAAGATACTCGAAAGTTGTGTGATTCAAAGATAAAATCCCGAAAAAGCTGTCATCATCGAACACGTGAGCTGGTACAAAATGCTGTGCTCACAATAGGGTATAACACAACATGAATATTTACACGTATGTTCGATTTGATTTTGGCGAGGCCTATGTCGCTTAATTTAAATATCGGAGATTGAGATTCTTGTTTAGAAAGAAAAACAATTCATTTTATTAACACATAAGTTGCTCATTTTTATTTAATGAAAATGACCGCATGGCAAAAATGTGAGGTTTGTTATCTGGGAATAATTTTTATTCCCTTCGTGAGGGTATTTTAACATCTATTTAATTACAACATTCCCGGAATTTAATAAATTAAAAGAATAAGTAAAGTAAAAGGTGTAAAATAAAGTTACAAGATAAAATAAATAAAGTTACAATTAAATAAAAATAATAAAATTTAAAGAATCAAAGTAATAAAATAAATCCTAGGTGGGTGATGAAAATCGAGTCCGTCTCAGAGTTTAGGTGAAAAGAAAACAATACATAGGAAAAATCAACTCTAGAAACTTAGAGGCTTACCCTTTTGTTTCGAATTTACATCGACAAATCCGCTTGATTTCCGGGAGTGCTCATCGTTATTTTTTGTTTAATTTTGTGTGGAAAAAAATGTTATTTTTATCCACAAAATATTCAGACCGGGACACTAAATTTGTTTTAGACCCGAGAGTGTCAGAGTATTTTTGAAAAAAGAAAAAAAAGAAAATTAGTTTGAAAATAATAAAGTTTGGAATCCAAATTTGCTTTAGATCCAAATATAATTAAAGTATTTCTTGAAAAATAGATGAAAGAAAATTACAATTATTTTGTCAAGAAAAATAATATTTCAGTAAAAAATATCCCTCTTTGTCTAGAAAAGAAAAAATATTTTTTGTAGAATTTTGCCGGAGTTTCGTCAAGAAGAAAAGAATTTTTATCGGTAATTTTAGGGTCCCTCAAAATGAAGAAAACCCCTCTATTTACAGGGGAATTCTAATTCTGACCCCAGCTGGGCACTTCCCAAATAAATCCTTCAAAAGGATTTCTTTAGGCCATTCCAATTTAATTAATTTTTTTTATTTTTAATTAATTTTTTTAAATTAAATACATATTTACATATATTTATGTATGTATATGTATACACATTTATTTATTTTTATATATTTTCTTAAAATATATACATATACATTTCATAAAACAACTGATTTAATTAAATTATTCTGTATCCTTAAATATTTGTTTTTGTCTTTTAAAAATATTTTAAGCCATTAAATTTTCACTTTGAGGCTTTTAAATAATTTTTATGGTCTTAAACATTTATTTAGGGTCCAAAACATTTTTTTAATGAGGCGAGCTCCCATTTAAAGATCATTTGGACAGTCGAAACTTGTGTGATTCATAGATAAAATCTCGAAAAGCCGTCATCATCGAACGCGCGAGCTGGTACAAGATCTCGTGCTCACAGCTGCCCCTCCTGTGATCATCGCTAGTTGTGTAGCCGGTATGATAACATGAAATGGAGCGAAGGGATTGAGAATATACTTGACCGGTGCAGCTAGTGACTTCTTTGTCCCGATCGGTGATGACGTGGGCCTTCCTTTCTAGCAGCGTGTCCTCATGAGATTGTTCATTTCTTTCTTCGAATTCCCTTGGTGCTTGATGCTCCTTACGGGTGGGTCGACCGTTTCTTTCTGCGACCTCCCTTTAATAGTTGGCAACCGTTTCTTTCTTCGGTTGCGGTCCTTGTATGCCCCTTGTGAGTTGACCTTCGGTTGGCTTTGATCGTTAGAACTGCTGGAGATGGGTGCCTGGATCCATTTTAAAGGCGACCACTGGTGGAGGGTTATCCAAATGTTTCTTTCTTCGGTTGGTGGATGAGACTGTTTCTTTCTTTAGTTATCGGGATAATTGTTTCCTTCTTCGGTTGTATTTTGAATTTCCTTAGTGGGATATTGACTTGCTTCCTATGATAAATCAGAGAAAAGTATAATGTTAATACATTTTATGATGCATGTTTTAATTATTTGATTGAGTTTATGCGAAGCAAAATTTTTTCCCCTTCAATAAAAAATTAAAACATGATTAAAAACTGAGTTTAATGAAAATTCAAGGATGTCTCGAAGACCGCTCCATTGTTTTAGGAGGCTTTTGTGATCGTGATGTTTCTCAAACATGGCCTCAGTGGGCTTGAATTGGCTTTGAGTGAGTCATCATCCTACTTGATATTTGTGGATTCCTCAAGTGGAGGTGGAGTTTCTTGTTTACTAGGACGGTGTTACCCCGTTTAGCATTGTCTTTACTTGTAAATAACGTAATGCGTATTTAATGTATGCATGTACAATATTTATCACATGATGTATTTTCGTTTGTTGTAGGTATTGTGGGCTTCATTCATTGAAGAGCCTTCTCTTGTGCTAGTGCATGGGTGCCTTTAGGATTTGTCTTGTTAGGGATTCCATGGATGACTCTTTTAGAGTGATGACCATGGGTTTGTTGAATCAGATTCAAGTTCAAAGGTTGGATCTGGTTTGAAGAGGATCTAGATGAGTCATTGATCCCGCAATGTGTTGGCGATGCTCACTTTGATAGTTTGGAAGCCCTTTTTTGCTTGAAGTTTCGTGATGATCCTTCTTGTGATAGATATTAGAAGGTAGTCGTCCTAAGTTCTGGAGGAGATAATGATGTCTTGTACCATTCTGGGGATGAGATGATAAATTCGATATTTCCTTGGTTCTAATTTCTGCATAGACTACCTTACGAGTTTTCAATCTATCAAAACTTGTTTTAATTTTTGCCTGGACCACCCTTTCAGGTTTTCAATCTAGCAGAATCATTTTTTCTTTCTTCTTATTTTTTATTTTTCATTTTTTTGGATGTTTACTTGCGATATTCTACCATTGGCATGCAAGCAATCAAGATAAACATATGCATAAAGATTCAGCAAAAATGACAATTCATTGATAAACTTAACATGGGCATAAATGTTTCAAATGATTTGACTCCTGCCACCGATTAGCACTTTCAGGTTTTTTAACCAATGTGTTTGCTTTTCTCTTAATGTCTTAAGTTTTGCCTGAGCCACCCTTTTCAGGTTTTCAACTTAGCGTACTTTTCTTTTTCATTTTAAAAAGAAGCCCTAATTTTTCCTCAACTAATAGAGTGCTAATTGACAGGCTAATTACAAATTTATTTTTTATTGGTACTTCTTTTTACTGGTTTATTTCTTTCACCCATGCGTGATAGCAATTGTGCCAGTCTTGTTTGTCTTGATTGATAGATCAGTTGCTTTCCATGTCCATGACTTCAATTGTTGTCTCACTCAGCATTTTCGATTGATTGGTTAGTGCTCATGGTGCTTTGCTAGCTTGCGGTGTGTGCGATGATGAGTCTTGGTGCTTGATCATCAATGTTTCCTTATGAATTCAATTATTCTCCGATGATAGGTGATATGTTGAGGATCAGATCTGATAGCTTGACTCCATCGAGGGTGAACAGTTTATGTTTAATGATATACCTTTAATGGTGTAATGATTTCCCCACAAATGGTGGTGAACTGTGCGATGGAGTTGTTGATGTGCTCAACAGTCAGACCCCTTCTTTATGTCTTTGACATTTCTATGGTTTGTTTGACTTCAATTTGCTTTGTTAACATTTTGACTTTCTTCTGGCTTCGATCATTTTGACTCTTGCTTGATTAACTTAATAGTCAGTGGACGTTTAATTCTTGGAGATCTTTCTATAGATCTTACGTCTTTATAGGATGAGGCAAATGCTATCACGCGTGGTCTAAGTACAAGTGTTTGTCCCTCACTTCCCCTCAAGAGTTAAATCATTTGAATTTATTGTAGGGGATTCCATTTATACCCAAATTAATTCCATGGCATGATGTGTCACAAGTGCTAAAAAAACATTATGTATATGTTTATGAGAATGCATGATGTCAATCAATAGAATATCAAGCAAGTAAACGAAGTTCAATTTATTCAAAAAAAGTTCGAAAGCCTCATAGGCAAAGTTGCTACAAGCTAATTTATTACATCATTATCATCTCGTAATCGTCTTCTCGTATTAGTGCCCTTTGGCAGATTTATCCATGGATTCAAAGTGCTCCATCCTATCCGCCTTCTCAAATACTTCTTGATAGCTTGAAAAGATATCTGACCCAAACTTATTTCTGTATGATGACAGTGCACCATCCAGAAGCTTGGTTATCATCTCCGATAGAGTTAAGCGAGCCTGAAGCCTAACCTGTGTGGCCACCCAACACCCATAGTAAGATTTGAAGCTCTCACCATCCTCTTACCTTATAGCCTCCATAATTTGCATTATAGTTTCAATTTGAACATTGACACCATAATGCCCCATCATAGCCTGAGCAAGACTATTTTAATCAGTAGCTACATCCAGCGGAAGGTGGATGTACCACTCATTGATGGGGTGGCCCAAGGTGATGATGAAGAGCTTAGCCATTATCCATTTATTGACCCTTAATGCCGTCATCACTGTTTAGTAATGCGTTAAATGAGCACGCGGATCTCCAGATCCCACATACTTTTCAAACTGCGGCATTGCAAAGTTTGGTGGCAAGCTATCTTCTTCCCCAACTATTGGTTGTGCAGGGTATATGTTTATTAGATGACCACTGTGAGTGGCCATGAACTATTACCACAATTTCACCATGCCTGGTTGTTAGTGGATGGTGTTCCCAATGCTTCGATAAAAACCATATTGCCCTTGGGGAAAGGTAGTTCCCCTAGGAGTTACCGCAAAATAGGGCAGTTGAGAGGTAGCTTGGAAATGCGAAGAAAATGGCGCACTCCAACTAGGAATAGATTACTGGGCCACTCCTTGATAAAAAGGTCCTGGTGTGAACATTTCCTTACAAGGATGACTTTGTCCCACTCCGAATTGGTACAAGGTAGTAGGAGCTGGGTGCACCATACGTGAGGTAGAAGGTCCCCCTATTCTAGGTTGACTAGTCGGATCGTCATTATTAAGGGTGACCTCCATGTTGGACGCTACATCATGAACCCTCCCAACATGTTGATGAATAAGCGATGCTAGTTGGTCGTTTTTTACAAAGGCATTGAAGGCAGCTGCAATCTCGATGCTCACCGACGACTGATGTGTCTGCAAAGAGTTCCGTTTCGTAAGAAAGGGGTGATCCTCCTTGCAACTTCATCTCATGGATCGGCAATCCTATCAAAATTGAAAGATGCATGATGAACTAAATCTGAATCTAAACCCGAGTCCTCATTTGAGTTAGTGTGCAGAACCCCTTCCAGATTGGCCATGATCGAAGAAATGCGAACAAATCGGTGAGCAGGCCTCTTCCAAGTTAGGATACACAAGTGGAATATTAGACTATGCATGTAAGATTCGTGACATGATTCATGATGTGGAAAATGCGTGAGATGTTAATGTTATAGCTACATTCACAAAGGGGTTAACATGCCATGATGTGTGGTAAATAATACGATTGTCAATCTATTTGAAACAAATAGGTTAGCCATTAGATAAAAGGAAAACATGGGAACCATTATATAACAGGAAAACATGGGAAAATGAAAATCCAACCCTAGAGGTGGATTTGAGATATGTGTGATGTTTGTATGACATTGTAATATGAGTAATGTATATGAGGTGACCAAATTATCCATGTGTTAACAGGTCAATATTCTGAGATTTCTTATTGAGACTAGTTCTCATGAAATGAAATGGTTCAATTAATTTTGGGTAAGTAGTGCGACATACCCTGATGAAAATAACTACTGTATATGAATGATTTGGTTATTTTTCCCAATTAAGGCAGAGTCTCGGATGCCGGTTTGGACATCATTATAAAAAGGGTATGCGGCGATGCATTAGTTATTGCCCTTTACAGGCGAATGGTTTGGGTAATAAGCGTATACCCTTGAGGATTGGTGAGGTATGATTTTTGAAATTTTTTCGCCCTGTGTGGGCTTTGGCTTGGATATTACATGATGTGGGGAAAATGGTTTGGGTTGGTATTTGCCAAGTTTAAGCTTTTAGTGTGTATTGTCGCCCTGGGTGGGCTATGATTCTGACACCAAGTGGGCATCGCGTAAAGATTGGGGTATGTTTGTCTTATACAGGCTCAAGAGTTAGACATCAAGTGGACATCTCGCTGAAAAAGGGGTAACTGATGCTTCATGATTCTAATTAATTTATGTTAGCCTAGGGTGATACAGTTTTGAGTGTTGACTAATCATAAGCATGTGTGATGTTGATTTGGCATCATGATGTTACAAAGATGCTGTGTTACATCGTATTAATATTATGAGTGTGTGCGTTCAAGTGTCTACATTAAGATTTGTGGTTAGCATGGCATATTTGTACAATGCATTATGAATCGAAAGTAGTAAACACATAGCATACAATATCCAACTTCCAACCATACAACTCTCGCGCGTAGGGCTTTTGGCTAGTCTCTATCCTAAGTTTGGTTCATCTTAGTACCGCGAGGATACTAAGGAGCCCATCTGCAAGAAAATAGAATGCATGATCGTTTGTTGGGTAACACCTTGTGGAAAATGCCTACTGCTTATTTACATGAGGCTTGTAAATGGGTTGTTGATGTAGCAGGTTCTTGTTGCACTAAAATATACTCCAAGCCTCTCCCCAAATGGGTTCTAACGAGGGAGGTACATGTGATACGGCAACAAGTGCTCCACTCTCTCAAGTACTAACTTTTCTCAAGGAGGTAGATGAGTACAAGAGAAAGCTTTGCGATAATATGGTACCTTAGACTTACTAGCTAATCCCCTTTATTGCAATGCGAATTTATGAATATGTCATATTTAAGAAAATACGGAATAATGTGATCAATAATTTTAGGCACTTATCCAAAATCTAAAACCTTTTAAAAAAAGTTTAAGAAAAGTCTCCAGCGGAGTCGCCACTGTGAGCGGATTACACGGAATCGATGGGCCGAGAGCGCCTAAAATGAGAGGCGCGGTCCACCGCGGTGTTTTTGGTGAAAATAAAATTACCAGGTCTGGGACCCGGAAGGTTTGAAAGAGAAAATGAAAAACATTTTAGATTGGTCAAAACCCGAATCTACCTTCTCTTAGTGTAGAGTAACCACCTAGATTAGCTCTTCCAGGAATTAAAGTCCTGTGAGGCTTAAAGTCTGGGGGACGGCCCACTAAGACACGAAGAATCGGGTTCATGATAATTGCTTACTTCTTATTGGATCACATTATATTACATCTACAGAAAACCATTTTTATTAATTGTGCATATTCAAACTTATGTCGTTTTTGAGTTTGTAATTTATGATTTAACTCGCATGTGGAAAATAATAAATCCATATGTAAAGATTAAGATTACAAAATCTTGGGGGATGCAATCGCCCGCCTAATATATCAATTACATTTCCGTAAAAATATTTGCAATACCCGATGTAAAATAAAATCCTAGGCATACATCTAACCTAATCTACATGTATCCACAAAGGTTAGCACATGGTATAACACAACATGAATATTTACACGTATGTTTGATTTGATTTTGGTGTGGCCCGTGTGGCCTAATTTAAATATCGGAGATTGAGATTCTTGTTTAGAAAGAAAACAATTCATTTTATTAACACATATGCTGCTCATTTTTATTTAACGAAAATGACCGCATGGTAAAAATGTGAGGTCTTTTATCCGGGAATATTTTTTATTCCCTTCATGAGGGAATTCTAACATGATAAAAGAAAAAATATTTTTTGTAGAAATTTTCCGGAATTTCATCAAGAACAAAATAATTTTTTTCGGTAATTTTCCGATCCCTTGAAATGAAAAAAGGCTCCTCTATTTATAGGGGAATTCAAAAGAATTCCTCCTATAAAGGGAAAAAGCTGGCGAGCCCAGCTAGGCTTGCCCAAAAAAATCCCTTGGCCATTCTAATTTAATTAATTTTTATTTATTTTTTAAAATCAAATACATACACACGTTTACACATTTATTTTTCTTATATATTTTCTTAAAATATATACATATATATTTTTTTAAAATAAATGATTTAATTAAATTATTCTGGATCCTTAAATATTTATTTGTGTCTTTTAAAAATATTTTAACCCTTTAAAGTTTCACTCTTTACAGTCCTAAATATTTATTAAGGGCTCAAAACTTTTTATTAACGAGGAGAGCTCCCATTTATAGATCATTTGGACAGTCGAAACTTGTATGATTCAAAGATAAAAACTCGTGCTCAAACCTTCTTTTTGACTGTACCCTTTGGCAACTAGTCTTGCTTTATAGGTAACTATGTTAACGTCCATGTCATTTTTCTTCTTGAAAATCCACTTGCATCGTATGGACCTAATCCCACTTGGAGCATTTATCAAGCTCCAGACTTGATTTTTGTACATGAAGTCCATCTCTGACCTCATCGCTGTAAGCCATTTATCGGCTTTCGAGCCTTCCATTTCCTCATTGTAAGTCCTAGGCTCATCATCTTCCATAAGGAAGAGATGTTTATCCTTAGTGATGAGAAACCTGTTAGACATGATGTATGCCCTAGAGGCAATTAGGCATCTTTGTTACTTATCAGTTATCTTGATGGTATTATATATGTATAGTATTAAATATGTATATGTGCATTGATGAGACAAAGTCCATGACTAATTCATAGCGTAAAAGTGCGAGGACATATTGGGAGCTATGTGGTGTGATAACTGCACATACGTGTTGCTATGAATAGTCTAAATATCCCTAGTCATAGTTTCATTGAGAATGGACATCAATGGAATGGACAAACTAGCATGTGTAGGCTTACTCCTTGGATTAGATCCAAGCAACCGATCTTGCGAGTTGAGGTGGTACATTGAGTTAACAAATGAATGTATTTGGGTAATACATTGGAGACCGCTATAAGACAGACACTCAAAAAAACTATATCCATGTATTGGTGTCATGTCTTATTGTAGTAGCAGTAAAACTATCATCAGACCTGAGATATTGGTTACCTTGTGTAGGAGTTGTTGTACTTTGGGTCATACTTATTCATACCCTAGCGATAAGGATGACACAGGTGATTACTGATATAGTGATGATCACATGTTGGTAAGCTGAGTAGTCAAGATGGGATCCATCGCTCTTGATATAGTGATATAATGAGAGATGTACCTTAGGGACCCTTGTTGAAGTGACACACTCATAAACCTCTTATCAGAGTATAAGACTGATAGAACGGGTTGTAGTCAATCTTGATACATAATGGCCGAGTGGTGTTCTTCGTGAACAAGTCTAATTCCAGGATAGCTACGACTATTACATGAGCTAAAACTTTATCCGACCTCAATAAACTGGATAGTACTTAACCTGATATAAGTTGTCAAATTCGTTAGAAGAATAGTTAATTGGTTGACTGAATTAATAATTAAAGAGAATAAAGAGATTATAGGGAAAAATTACACAAATCGGAGTGAGTGAATTTTTCCCGTTACGAGTTGGCCCTAAATGAACATGGGTTATTTAAAGTGGAGCCTGCGTGGCTGCCCCGTGAGCTGAAAAGCTCACGGGCTGCTAGTGCCCGGGTTAAGTCTGTGCATGCTTGGGGGCTGCAAGCCCACAAGTGCTGCCCATGGCAGCACTTGCGCGGACCCCAAGCTTGGGCTTGCGGTAGCAAGGCAAGCTTGCAAGGGCCTTATCTTGCTAGTGGCGCACGAGTTAGCCTGCGATCCATCATGACCCACGCGTCTAACCCTCTAAGGTGGGATGGGATATTCCCATCCCTCCTAGTGTTAGAGGGGGAGTCTAACACTCCCCCTTTTCCCTATATATAGGCCTCCCCTCTCATTATTCTCAATACGCACACGCACTTCACCTCAGCTTTTCTCTCTAAGTTTGACATCTCTCCCTTTATTCGTTTGCGTGATCCTCCACGAATTTCTCTAAATAAATGAAGAATTCTTTTGAAGGCTCTTTATGAAATGAGCCTTCTCAGTTTATTTTCAGGTTGGCCTTTGAGCGGCCTAGCAGCTGCTATTTACTAATGGGTTCTTACTCAACGAGGTTTAGGTCGGTGAAGATTCGTGTGATCATAGAGGTCTCCTAGTTTGGAAGCCCGTGCTAACGAAGTTTTGCTGAATTACTCTAAGGGAACACCATCAACAATATAGAGAAAGCATGCATCAACTGGTAATGCCCTAAACTTAGATGCTAGGTTTCTTTTATAAGCTTTATAAACCTAAAAGCATCTATGGAATGTTTTAACATAGATTATATCAATCATGGTATGCTTAGGAGATCTTTAGGTTAATTTTAAGTTTTGAAATTCCTCCTTGCAACATTTGCATGTTCAATTACTACCTTTATTAAACAGCAAAACCTGAATCTCTTGGGAGCGATTGGAGCTCGGCTTGACCTACGCAATGTTGGTGTTATAATAGGCTATTCTACGCTTACACTATCTTATGTAACAGGTGCAGATATAATCAATTGATTGTTTGTTTGATCTTCTTGAGTACCTTACTCAAGATTGCTCCCATTAGCTTTCGCAAGTATATGCTCCTTCTCGAGGAATTGAGAATTTCTTGACAAAAGGACTTTTTATTCCTTGAGATCATAAGTGGTATACCCCATAGTTTCCTTAGGGTAACTACAAACAGACAGTTGTCAGACTTAACACCCAACTTATCTAAACTTATCCTCTTTATATAAGTAAGACATCACCAAACTCTCAGGTGAGAAAGAGTAGGTTTCTTACCATAACATCGTTCGTATGGAGTTTGATCAACTGATTTAGAAGGCACTCCGTTTAGAATATAAACTGCGCTCTCAAGTGTATAACCCCAAAAGGATTTGCTGAGTTTTGCTTGGCTCATCATAGATCAAACCATATCGAGTAGGTTCATTTCCATCTTTGCAAGCCTTCTACTATTTTGTAATCTTTGCACAGAAGTTCATGTATGAGTACCACAACCAGTATCCAATACCCAAGTAGACTCATAGGGAATTGTAGAGAAACTCTCTATCATGAACATACCTCCTGATGTTTGAGCCACAACTATCATCATCTGATGAGCCTGTTTCATGAGAAACTTTTTCCTTCTTCTATTCTAAATTTCTTATGAGCTTTCTCTTAACTTTTAAACCTTTGAGTTTCTTCAACTTAAGGTCCTCAGCATTAGCTTGCTCTTTGAGTTTATTTCTAAACTCAATCTCATTAATTTTGAGTAAGTCCATGAGTTGGGTCAAGGTATAGTTGGGAGAACACTCCTTAATCATCTTTCTGAAGGAATCATATTTATTGGGTAATACCCACAACACCATTTCCTTCAAAGATTGCTCATTGTACTCAACTCCCAACTCTCAATTTCTCCAAGTTGTCATATATGTTCATAACTAACTCTACTGCTGAGGTGTCTTCCCACAATTTACAATGGAACAGTTCATCCTCTAAACTTTCCACTGACTTGAGATGATGAATCATGGTTGCGAGGTCCAACCATTTGTACATATGTGTGTACTTCTAAAGCATGTGATCTAACATGAGTTTTGTAACAAACTCTCAATTTCCCTTATCCTCCTCATAGTCATTCATCTCACATGCAAAAGCATACTTGCTAGGATGTTTGGGACCTGGATTAGTTAAAACATAATTTAGATAGTAGTTCTAAAGAATCCTTTAACAGTCTCAAACCACTCATTGAAGTTATAAACATCATATTTTATGTCAACAAGAGGACCGATGTCAATGTGAGTATTTTCGTTAGTGATCATATTAAACCTAGATATAAGATAGAATTTGTTTAGACATTAGTATATGTACATGAATTTAATATAAGGTCTTTAATTAAACACATAATTCCTATTATTTTCTCAACATTCAAATAGCCCCTTCTATTTAAAATCGGGAATTTGGTCGAACCAATTTTCCTTTGTAGGTAGCATCCATAGCCACTCATCATGACCTCCGCTATAGTAGGTCAAGCAAGAACAAGACAACTATCATTGGAACCCATCCATTTGTATATCATGCCATTGTTAATCTATTTGAGTTCTCTTTCTCAAGATATGCGTACCTAATTATACGACTCCTCAAATGTGTCTCCAATCTAGCATTAGCTCCAATAATATGGATAACTAACCTATTTTGGTTAAGGCATTAACCCCATCTAGTCTCATGACCAAACACAAGTTAAGGGAAGACATGTTCTACATGTGCTTACATCCGTTAATAAGGTTCATAGCATGACTTATGATGGAAGACTATATATAGCCTTAATATTGTTGTAGGGATTTAATTGGTACAACTGGTCTCGCCCTAGTCTAGGTCTTATACGATGGATATGATTATGAAAATAATAATTCTGGGGTATTTGGAATTATTAACTTTAAGGGAACATGCTTGGGACTAGTATATCATAATCATTCCATTATATCAAGACTTCACATAGCATGCAAAATACACAAGGTTCATGTTTAAGTCATTGCACTTATGTCTATAAGTTTTAATTTAACAACTTAAACCACATTTGTAAAACTATATGCGGAATCCAATTCCCATACTAGAAATTAACTAAGTCATAAAAGTCCCTTGGGTATTTTTGAGTCTAATATCGATGGAGATTTCTAGGTAAGAGAGGCCCCCTTAAATTGAATAAGAAGCCAAGTCCAATCCTTGCCAAAATAACCATGGGTACTTCGATTTACTATACTATGGACAACTATGATTTAAAGATTTCTTTCTTTAATTGAGTGAGGTGCGGGATGATCCCTAAATAAAGCATTTACACGTGTGGTAAAATATTGCTAATTTATATGATAATCACATAGACTAAGCTTGAGCAAAACCTTAATCTAGTTATCAAATCATTTCTATAACAGGAATCGAAAATGAAGTAATGCATAACATACTTTAATTAATTCATAGAAAATATCATTTTAACATATTATAATCAATCATGCATAGCATAAGGCAAGCTCTGATGCCACTGCTGGTTAATCAAAACCGTAATTGAACATGCAATTTTTGCAAGGCGGAATTTCAAATCATAAAATTAACCTAAAGGATCTCCTAAGTATGCCATGATTGATATAATATAAGTTAAAATGTTCCATAGATGCTTTAAGGTTTATAAATCTTATAAAAGAAACCTAGCATATAAGTTTAGAATATTACCAGTTGATGCATGCTTTCTCTTTCTTTTGTTGCTGTGTTCCCATAGAGCAAATCGGTAGAACTTCGTTAGCATGAGCCTCCAAACTAGGATGGCCTCTACGATTGATCCACACGGATCTTCACCAATAAAAACCTCATTGAGGTAAAACCCCGTTAGTAGACAGCAGCTGATAGAATGCTTGAAGACCAACCTGAAAATAAAACCGAGAAGGGTCATTTTAATTAGAAAGAGCCTTCAAAAGAATTCTTTGTTATTTGGAGAAACTCGTGAAGGATCTCGCACAATGAACGAAGAAAGAAATATTGAGCTCAGAGATAAAAGCTGAGCTGAAGTGTGGAATAAAGAGGAGTTGGAGGCCTATATATATAGGGAGAAGGGGGAGTATTTGACTCCCCCTCAAACACAAAGTGGGATGGGAATATTCCTATCCCACTTAGGAGGTTAGCCGTAAGCGTCACTTGGACCCGCACCCGCGGATCTTATCATAAGGCAAGCATTTTACTACAAGCATGGGCTTGCGGCCTACCACAAGCCCATGCTTGCGGGCTTGCCCGCGTAAGCGCTACCATGGGCAACGCTTATGGGCTTACAGCTCGCTAGCACGCGCGGAGCAGGGCAGCTGCGTTGGCCCCTCTCTAAACATGCAGTGTTTATTTGGGGCACACTCGCAACGAGAAAAATTCCCTTACTCTGCTCCATGCAATTTTTTTCCCTATTTTCTCTTTATTCCCTTCAATTATTAATTTGGTCCAACCAAATGATAATTCTTCTAATGAATTCGATAGCCAAATATTCTCGGCATAGACCCAGCCTATATGTTTTTTACTTAGTCCGATAAAGACCCAAAGTGTGTGATCTCATAGGAACCCAAAGTATTGTGCCGGTAGAGGTTAACCTAAACTTGGCTTCCCATCCGGGAACCTATATGCTCAGTGTGCCAAACTAATATGGAACTCGATAGCTCTAGAAGATCAAACAGGCTTTCTAATAAAGGCGTATGATCCCCCAATACTTGGAACAATCCAGTTTATTGAGCTCAGATTAAGTGTCAGCTCATGTAATAGCCGTAGCTATCCTGGAATTAGACTTGTTCACGAAGAACACCACTCAGCCATTATGTATCAAGATTGACTAGAAACCCTATATATCAATATTATACTCTGATAAGAGGTTTATAAGTGTATCACTTCAACAAGGGGCTCTAAGGTACATCTTTCACTATATCACTATATCAGGAGCGATGGATCCCATCATGACTACTCGGCTTACCAACATGTGATAATCACTATACCCATAATCACCTGTATCCTCCTGATTGTTAGGGTATGAATAAGTATGACCCAAAGTATAGCAACTCCTACGCAAGGTACCCAGTATCTCAGGTTTGAGGATACTTGTACTGCTACCGCGATAAGACATGACACCAACACATGGATATAGTTATTTCTAAGTGTTTGTCTTATAGCGGTCTCCAATGTATTACCGAATACATTCACGTGTTAACTCGAGGTACCACCTTTAGCTCATGAGATCAACTGCTTGGATCTAATTCAAGGAGTAAGCTTACATATGCTAGTCTATCCTTTGATGTCTAGTCTTAATGAAACTATGACTAGGGATATTTAGACTATTCATAATAATACATAAGTGCAGTTCTCAAACCACATAGCTCCCACCATGTCCTCACACTTTTATGCTATGAAGTTGTCATAGACTTTGTCTCATTAATGTGCATATACACATTTAATACTATACATATATGATATAGCAAGATACATAGATAAAAATCACTAATAAGGAACAAAGATGCCTTAATTATTATTAATTGTAATCCGAAACCATTTGTACATTATAGCTAATAAAGATATATGGCCCTAATTGCCTCTAGGATATACATCATGTCTAACAGATAATTGATTTCCCTTTAGGATTAGGAACTAGATCCCAAACATCATTGTGCTTAAACTTATCCAGCTCCTCTTGCATTGTGATCATCCAATAATCATCTCCTTCTGTATCTTCAAACTTCTTAGGTTCAATCAATGAGATGAAAGGTTGATGACTCAACATCCTTCTGAGCTGACCTCTTATCATTACTAGATTAGGAACATCATCAACTATGCTATGGAGCAGATGGCTGTGATGCATCCTAATCTCCCTTTGTAGACTTGAATCAGCAGCTGGAGGATCTACAATGGGTTGCTGAGGTGGAGGTTGATCTTCGCCATTGTTGAAGTTGATAGAAAGATCATCATCTTCTTTGACTCCTCAGCTTTAGGTTCTTGTGCTGGGTTGGGTAGCATAGAGAGTTGCATACTAAGTTGATTTGCTTGCTAGGTTACTCCTTCATCTTCATAAGATGGACGTCTATCTGCATTGTTAGTTTCATTGAAATCTACATGCATAGACTCCTCTAACAAGCCGTTTTGCTTGACATATATTTTATATGCCCTATTGTTAGTTTAGTATCCCAGAAAGATACCTTCATCAGACTTAGGATCAAACTTACCTAACTTCTCCTTGGTGTTGAGAATAACACATATACAACCAAATGATCAGAGATGACCAATCTTAGGCTTGCACCCTCGCTAAAGCTTATAGGGTGTTTTCTCTAAAATTGGGCGAATTAAATCCTGATTCAAGATATAACAGGCTATGTTAACAACTTCTCCCCAAAAGTACTTTGGTAGATTGTTATCACTCAACATGGATCGAGCCATTTCAACTATGGTTCTATTCTTCCTTTCTACAACCCCATTTTTTTAGGAGTATAAGGAGAAGAGAAGTTGTGGTCAATACCATGTACTGAACAAAATTCTTTGAAATGGAAGTTCTCGAATTCATATCCATGATCACTTTGGATTCTACAGATTTTAGTTCCTATTTTATTCATTATCTGATTACAGAGCTTGATAAAAGATTCGTATGTTTCATCTTTGCTACTCAACAAGACTACCCAAGTAAATCTCATGAAGTTATCCATAGCCACTAATGAGAATCTCTTACCACCTAAGCTCATGGGTTGAACTGGGCCAAACAGATCTATGTAGAGGAGCTCCAACGGTCACTTAGTTACTACATGATTAATTGACCTAAATGATTTCTTAACCTACTTACCTAGTTGGCAAGGTGAGCAAAGTTTATGCTTCTCGAAGCTGATACTAGGTAAACCCACAACTAATTGCTTTTTGGCTAGTTTGGATAGAATATTTCTTATTTATTTAACACAACCTTTTGTGCCAAAGCCATGAATTATCCTGATTAGATACAAGATACATTAGTGGAGCCAGGGGATAAATTAATCATATAAACATTATTTATTCTAAGAGCAAAGAGAATAGTATAATTAGTCCTACAGTTAATAATTGAACAACCTGTTGAGTCGAATGTAACCTTTCTGTATTTGTAACAAAGTTGGGCTACACTAAGTAAGTTGAACTTGAGTCCTTTGACCAGAGAAACCTCTTTGATTAAAGGAAAGCACCAATAGTGCCACAACGCACAATCTTGCCTTTTTTGTTATCTCTGAAGCTGACACTTCCATTTCTTTTACGCTCGAATGAGATAAACTGACTTTCATCTCCTATAATATGCCTTGAGCATTCACTATCCAAATACCACATTCTAGAGTCATCAATGGATCTAAGGTTCACTTGTAAAATAATTACATTTTCTTAGGTACCCATGCTCTTGAGCTGGGTCCTTCCTTGTTAGCAGTGCTTTTCCACAAAAATTGCACACCATTTATGTTTTGGGCTGGCTCACTTTCTTCTTTTTAGAGGTACTCTTCCTCTTAGAATTGCAAGTTTGGTTATTTAGAGTTTGACTATTGGTTGGAGGAAGAACCTGTTCATTCTTTAAAGCTGTTATCTCAGCAGTCAACTCATCTAATTGCTTAGTGAGCTTGTTGGTATTACATTCTTTATACTTAGTTTTTTCTTGAAGAAAGCAGATATCAAGAGATAAGGAAGCTATAATATCTTCTTGATATTCACTTCTCCTCACTAGCTCCTTGATATTCTTTTCTGACTTATTAGTTAGTTTCATAACATCAAAGAGTACCTAGGTGAATTCTTTAATATACAAAGGAATTTCAGAATTTACCTAAGCTTGAGGATGTTCCTTTGCTACGCTCAGCTTCAGAGTCAAAAGCGGTTTGACTTCTATTTTAAGTAGATGCTAAGCCTCTATCATTCTCAATGGCCATCAAGTAGAGGTTGGCGGAATCAGTTGCTTCTTCATCAGATGATGAAGATTCTTCTGAATCGCTCTAGCTGGTAGCAAGTGCCTCATTCTTCTTTGTGAACCTCTTATTATATCTGCCCTTCTTCATCTTTGGACAACTTGACTATGTATGGCCTTTTTCTCCATAGCCAAAGCATTTGATATCTTTGTTATGTACCTTCTTGAGTCCTTCCTCAGCTCCTCGCTAGTGCTGGGTTGACTTGATTTTAGCGGGAAACTTCTTCTTGATGAACTTCCCGTCTTTCTTCATGAAGCATTTGAAATGCCTAGTCAAAAGGGTATTTGCTCATTAAACTTGTAGCTTGTGGATTCATTAGAGGAATCAACTTTCAAGACAATGGCTTTACCCTCTCTCTCCTTGCCTTTACTCCTTTTGGAGTGATCAGTATATTTCCTCAGGCTCATCTCCTGAGTCAACAAGGTGCTTATCAACTCATCATAGATATAGGTCTTAAGATCATGAGCCTCCTTGATCGCGCTCTTCTTGGCATTCCACTCTAAGGTAAGAGTATGCAGAATCTTCTTCACCAGCTTTTCCTCGGTGAATTCCTTACCAAGCCTCTTCAAGTCATAAACGATATTAATGAACTTTGTATTCATCACCTAAATACCCTTATTGGCACCCATCTAGAAAATCTCATACTCTCTCACCATGATGTTGATCTTATTCTCCTTAAGCTTGTAAGTCCCCTCATAGGTAATCTATAGCTTCTTCCATATTTCTTGTGCTATCTCACAACTTGAGACCTTGTTGAACTCTATATGATCTAGTGCACAATGTAAATAATTGATGGTTGCGGCATTCTCTTTGAGAAGCCTTAGGTCAGCATCATTATAGTCTTCTAAATTGACTGGAACATGTTGCCCATTCCTTGCAATAGTAGAAATACAGGGGGCAAGCTCTATAGCGAGCCATGCTTGCATGCTTTGTGATTTAATAAAATTCTTCACGCAATTTTTCCAAAATGTGTAATGATTACTGTCGAACAAGGATGGCCTAGTTACAGACATTCCCTCCTTCGGGAGTACTGTCTGTCTTGTGCAAGAACTGAAACTGTTATATGCCATTCATGGATCTTTAAATCAAAGATGATTAGTCAATAAGTTGATCACCGCTTTGATATCACTTATTGGATCTTAAATGGCTTGATTAAACAGTAGAGGGGGTGAATGCAGTTCTTGGTTTCTTTTTGGATTTTATAAAAATGTTTAACAAGTTAAGTTTTTGGATGCGTGCTGAGTACTTAGAGCTGAGTTGGGTCTAAAAACTATAAATTGCTCAGCTTTGCTGGCACAATTTATCTTCAATTGCTTATTGAGTACTCTACTAAGCATGGATTGGTTTTTCAAGCAAAACTTAAAACATAGAAAGAATGATGGAGTGATAAAGACTAGCGGGTAAGGTTAAAACTTCAACACCTGAGATTTTATCCTGGTTTGGCCCCTAGCCTACATCTAGTCCCCGGATTCTTTTCCGAGCTTTAATCCACTAGTGATTTCGTTCCTTCCTTAGGCAGAGAAGCCTTTACAACAGGTAGAATCAATTATAGAAAGTACCTTTGTTTCTAACTAGAACTCAATCCACAGTTTGGGTACCCTTCCCAAATCGTCACTCAAATTTCTTAAAAGAAATTTGCGAACTGAGGATTTCAATTTATAGATAGTTGAATCCTTTACAATTTTAAATCTTAAGTGCTATTCTCTCTCTCTATTACAAATAGATTTGAATAATGAATGTTTACTGATTTCTTGATTTGGAATTTCTTGAAGCTGGGAGTATTTGAACAGAGTTTCAGCTCTTAGAAGAAATTCGAGGTGATTCACCAATTTTGAATGTGTTCTCTAGTCTTTTATTTATAGTTGAAGCTCTAGCCATTAAAAACCTCTCTTCCTGATAGCTCTTCAATATCTATTCTCTTCAAATCTTTCATATTTTCCCGCTGGAGATAAATTCCAGGATGTTTATAGATAGAGATTTTGAAAGTTGAAACATGATATTGATCCGTTATCAAAAACTCGTTTATCTTCAAGCAATCTATTCTGATAGAGATGCGTGCAAGATTGATAAGTGTATAATTACACTTATTATCATATAAATTTTATACAATAAACATTGAAGTTTTAGCCATTTTTATACTTCATATAAAAGATTTAACGTGGTATGTAGTTGTTTTTGATGTAAATGGAGATACTAGGTAAATCTCGGGAGTAAAATGAGCAAAAGTGGAATTCTATGAAAAAATAGTGAAAATGGTGCAAAAAGATGTGTGGAACTTAAAGATTTGGCTTAGGGTTGAAGCTGTCGAAGATCGGTGATGTTACAAGAAGAATTCTGAGTAAAACCCAATTCACGGTCACGACAATCATTCGTGGACGTGACTTGTTTACTTCAGAATCAGAAGATTGCCAAACAAATATTCACGATCGTGATATGTATATCGCGGTCTCGACATGTACGATTTTCTAGTATTATCTTTTTAACTAACAACCGCCAGATAAGCATGATCAACCGCCATTAACTGCCATCAACTACCAATGAATAGACACCTATCAAGAATTAACCAATCATGAAAAGGTGCTTATCCATTGTGGATTATATCAAAGCTTCTTAACCAATCATAATGAAGAGATGCAATCTTTCACCAATGGACACAACCCTTCGTTTGGATAGACGCAACCCTTTGAACTCTATAAATAGGGCTCCAAACCTCACAAATTTCATGGAACATGG
>CATIWQ010035569.1:0-29856 GCA_949673415.1 Euphorbia schlechtendalii
GTATGTAACTGGTAGGAAGAACAAGACGTGTCAATTTTGTTATGAAAGTATGGTAGGTAACACAAATACATGTCAAAAGTTTATCTCCGTAGCAATAAATAAACAACTATAATCTTAAAAGTAATGAAAATGCATTAGAAAGTGATTACAACATGTAAAAAAGAATTCCACAAAAGTATTGAATAAAAAACAGTAGGAATCTGGTATGTAACTGGTATGAAGAATAAAAAAATGCCAAAACTAGTAAGAAACTAGTAGGTAAGTGGTAAAAAACTAGTATGAAGAACAAAAAATGTCAAACCTAGTAAGAAAGTGGTAGGAAACTAGTATGAAGAATAGGTTATGTCAAATTAATCTTGAAAATTAATTAAAATGCCCTTGAAAGTGATAAGAACATGTAAGATAAAACTATTGAATCAAAATAGTAGGAAACTAGTATGTAAATGGTAGGAAACTAGTATTGAAATTAAAACAGTGGGAATCTGGTATCTAACTGGTATGAAGAACAAAAAATGTCAAAACTAGTAAGAAAGTGATAGCAAACTGGTATCTAACTGGTATTTAACTGGTATTGAAATTAAAATAGTAGGAATCTGGTATCTAACTGGTATGAAGAACAAAAAAGTCAAACTAGTAAGAAAGTGGTAGGAAA
Organism: Euphorbia schlechtendalii; assembly: GCA_949673415.1. NCBI lineage: Eukaryota > Viridiplantae > Streptophyta > Magnoliopsida > Malpighiales > Euphorbiaceae > Euphorbia > Euphorbia schlechtendalii. The sequence goes on from CATIWQ010035569.1 coordinate 653, forward strand.
CTGGTAGGAAACTGGTATCTAACTGGTATTGAAATTAAAACAGTAGAAATCTGGTATTTAACTGGTATCTAATTGGTATGAAGAATAAAAAATATCAAAACTAGTAAGAAAGTGGTAGGAAACCGGTATCTAACTGGTATTTAACTTGTATTAAAATTAAAACAGTAGGAATCTGGTATCTAACTGATATGAAGAATAAAAAATGTTAAAACTAGTGAGAAAGTGATAGGAAACCGGTATTGAAATTAAAACAGTAGGAATCTGGTATCTAACTGGTATGAAGAACAAAAAATGTCAAAACTAGTAAGAAAGTGGTAGGAAACTGGTATTGAAATTAAAATAGTAGGAATCTGGTATCTAACTGGTATGAAGAACAAAAAATGTCAAAACTAGTAAGAAAGTGGTAGAAAACTGGTATTGAAATTAAAATAGTAGGAATTTGGCATCTAACTAGTATGAAGAATAAAAAATATCAAAACTAGTAAGAAAGTGTTAGGAAACTGGTATTGAAATTAAAACAATAGGAATCTGGTATCTAAATTGTATGAAGAACAAAAAATGTCAAAACTAGTAAGAAAGTGGTAGGAAATTGGTATTAAAATTAAACCAGTAGGAATTTGGTATCTAACTGGTATGAAGAACAAAAATGTCAAAATTAGTAAGAAAGTGATAGGAAACTAGTATCTAACTGGTATTAAAATTAAAACAATAGGAATCTTGTATCTAACTGGTATGAAGAATAAAAAATGTCAAAACTAGTAAGAAAGTGGTAGGAAACTGGTATCTAACTAGTATTTAACTGGTATTGAAATTAAAACAATAGGAATTTGGTATCTAACTGGTATGAGGAACAAAAAATGTCAAAACTAGTAAGAAAGTGGTAGGAAACTGGTATCTAACTAGTATTTAGCTTGTAATTTTCTGAATCTTATTAGAATATGGTAGGTAACTAGTATTTAAGTTGTATTAGCTTATAGTTTTTTGCATTTTGTTAAAAATCTGGTATCTAACTAGTATTTAACTTGTAATTTTCAGCATCTTGTTAGAATCTAGTAGGTAACTTGTATCTAACTGGTATGAAGAACAAGTTGTGTTAAATTAATCTTGAAAAGTGATGAAAATGCATTAGAAAGTTATCTAAACGTGTAGGATAATTAATTACACCTAATCAACTGATTTAAGTTCAGAAATACTTTGAAGAGCAGGCTTCCCAAGACCAATGAGAGTGATACAAATCAGATTAGTATATAAATTTACAATTGCATACAGCTTAATGAAATCCTCACATCAATGACAACACAAAAATTTCATAATCCTTTTGCAAACTAACAAAAAAAGCAAACACAAAGAGACAAAACGAAAAAGAGATAAAATGAAATCTATCAGCAACAACAGGATTTCAACTCAATGGATCCTCATTCTCAATTGAAAATAAACTGGTCGAAATCTAGAAAATTGGAATTGTGTAGAGAATTTAAGAATTGCAGAGAGCAGAAACTTGAAGAAACTTCGATCTAGAGAAAATTGAGGATAATCGAAACAAGGAAGAGAGATTTTGATGGAGTGAAACGCACGATGCAAAAAGAGGAAGTGACTGAAGCTTGATAAAATAGTGTATATATAGAACATATAGAGTCAAAGCTGAAACTTAAAATTGGTCATAGAAAACAAAGGATAAGTTGGAACGTATTTTTGTAAAAAAGTTTCACAAACCCTACATTTTTTACAATTACATTAAAATTTTTTGTTCACTGAAACGAAACAACTGTAACAAAGTGTAATTATCAACGAAGAATGGACATCTCCAATTTCAGTTAATAACAACAAATTACAGCATAATATAAGATATGCACCAAAAAAGTCAATAAATTTTCAGAGACCATAAAAATGTTGAAAAACACAAAGTCGCAGCAACAACATGAGCTCTAACAAGCTCCACATTAATCACAAAAAAATTAAACAAGGCAAATGATAAATGATGCACAAGCAAGTCATTTAGACTAAACTGATAAAAAAACGGTTTACAACTAGCAGAATATGCTAAAAATGTTTTTTCTTGTGTCTTATGCTATATTGTATATTTTCTTTTCTCCTAAATTCTGATACAGACTCGAATTTCATCATCGACCTAGGATTTATTTTATTCCTTTATTCTTTAAATTTATTTTATTAATTCTTTTTATTTGTTTATTTGTTATTTTATTCATTTTATTATGTAGCTTTCTTTTATACTTTTACTTATTCTTTTAATTTATTTAAATGTGGGAATATTTTAATTAAATATATGTTAGAATACCCACACGAAAGGAATTAAAATTATTCTCGAATGACAGACCTCACCTTTTGCCATGTAAGTATTTTCATTAAATAAAAATGAGCAACATATTTGTAAATAAAATGAATTATTTTCTTCCAAAATAAGAATTAACTGTCGATATTTTAATTAGGCCACACGGGGCTTCCTCAAAATCAAATCGAGATTATATGTAAATATTTATATTGTGCTATATCCCATGTGCTAACCTTTGTGCATGTAGGTAGATTAGGTTAGATGTACGCCTAGGATTTTATTTTCCTTCGGGTATTGAAATTACTTTAAAAAAATGTAATTAATGGATTTGATGGGTGGTTGCATTCCCCCGAGGTTCTGTAGTAATTTATTTTTCCGCATTTATTTACTACACTATGTATTTATTTATTGTTTTCCGCATGCGCGATAAATCATACCATAAACACGAAAAACGACATAAGTTCGAATATGCACAATTAAGAAATACGGTTTTTCTGTAGATGTAATTTAATATGATCCAACAAGAAGTAAACAACTTATCCCTAACCCGAATCTTTGTGTCTTAGTGAGCTGTCCCCTGGATGTTAAGCCTCACAGGACTATAATTCTTGGAAGAGCTAATCCAGGTGGCAACTCTACACTAAGAGACAACGATTTTGAGTTTTGAACGATCTAAATTAATTTCATTTTCTCTTTTAAACTTTTCAAGTCCCCAACCCAATATTTTATTTTCAAAAAAAACCCCGGTGGACCACTCCTCTCATCCTAGCACGCTCTCGGCCCATCTCATCTGTGTTGTCCACTCCTAGTGGCGACTTCATTGGAGAATCACATTATTTTGTATTTTCTTAATTATGAAATATTCACATTATCGCATTGCAATAGAGAGGATTAGCCTGTAAGTCTAAGGTACCCTATTATCACGAAGCTTACTCTTGTACTCATTTACCTCCTTGAGAAAAGATAATACTTGAGCGAGTGGAGGACATGTTGCCATATCACATGTACCTCCCTTGTTAAAACCTATTTGGGGAGAGGCTTGTAGTGTATTTTAGAGCAACAAGAACCTTCTACATCAACAACCCAAAAGCAAATCTCATGTAGATAAACTGTAGGCATTTTCCCTATGGTGTACCTAACAAACGGTCATGAATTATATTTTTCTTGTAGGTGCACTCTTTAGTACCCTCATGGTACTAAGATGAACCAAACTTAGGATAGAGACTAACCAAAAACCCTACGCATGTGAGTTGTATGGTTGGAAGTGTAAACGTTGCATGCTATATGATGTGTGTTTACTACTTTCGATTTGTCACTATACAAATGTCATGATAACCATGAATCTTAGTACAGACACTTGAACACACACACTCATGATATTAAAACAATGTAACATAGCCTTCTCTCATCATCATGATACCAAATCAATGTCACATACACTTAGGACTAGTCGACACTCGAGATCACGTCACCTTAGGATAACATGAACCAATTAGAATCATGAAACATTATTTACCCCTTTTCAGTGATATGTCCACTTGATATCCGAATCTTAGCCTATACGGAGTGAACATACCCTCATTTTTACGGGATGTCCACTCGACGTCCAACCCTTAGCCCGTACAAGGTGTACGTACATTTATACCAAAATTTTTGCATGATGTCAACTTAACATCCAGCACTTAGCCCACGTGATGCAATAACATATTCCACACATTACCTATGGGATGTCTACTTGACATTAGACTCCTAACCCAAACAGGGAAAATATATTTCCAAACTTTATTTTTCTTACATCGCGTAATGTCCACATTGACATCCGAACCTAAGGCCACACAGGGAGAACTCATTTTGAAAATCTTACCTCACCAATCTTCAAGGGTATACGCTTAATACCTGAACAATCTGCCCACACGGGATAACGATTCATGCATCACCGCATACCCTCAAATTGTAATGACCACACTAGCATTCGAAACTCCACCCTAATTGGGAAAATAACCAAATCATTCATTTAATAGCTGCATATGGTAGTATTTTCATTTCATTTTAATTTTATTCGATTTCATCAGGGTATGTAGCACTGTTTATGCGAAATCAATTTTTACCTCTTCATTTCATGAAATCTAGTCACAGTACGAAATCTCAAACTATTGACCTATTACCACACGAGTAACTTGGCCACCTCATTTACACGACTAATGTTACTATGTCACACAGACATCATACAGATCTGAAGTCCACCCTAGGGGCTGGATTTTCATTTTCACCTTTTTTTATTTTATCTAAATACTAACATATTTGTTTCATATGGATTAACAAATACATTATATATCTCACATCATAGCATGTTAACCCTTTATGAATGCAGCCATATCATTAACATCTCATGCATTTCTACACATCATAAAGTGAATAATGAATCTTACATGCATGGTCTGATCTTCCTATGTATCTTAGTTAGGAAAAGGCTTATTCACCAAAAAGCTTGGAAAAGGCCTGCTCATCGCTTGGTCAGCATTTCTCCGGTCATGGCTAGTCTAAAGGGGATTCCACACACTATCTCAAGTGAAGACTCAAGTTCAGATTCAGATTCAGTTTAACATAACATGGCAATTCACAAGATGAAGTTGCGGGGGAGAATTACCCCTTCCTTACGGGATAAAATTCTCAACAGATACATCAATCATCGGTGACCACCTGAGATTACAACTTCCCTAAATACCTTTGCCAACAACCAATTAGCATTGATTATTTATCAACACATCCGGATAGGTCAGCCCGAAGAGAGGATTTATGATGTGGTGTCCAACCCGGATATCACCCTTAACATCAATGGTCCACCCAGTCAACCTAGAGCAATTGGACCTCCTACCTCTCATATGATACATCCAATGTGTTGGTCCGTATACAAGCTAATAACAATAGCAGAGGGGGGTGAATGCGTTATCTTGGTTACTTTTAAACTTTTTCTAATTTGTTTACAAAGTTCAATTTTTATATGCGTGCTGAGTGCAATATAAAAACGTATAAACTACTCAGCTTCGCTAGCACAGTTTATCTTCAATCCTTAGCTGAGTAAAACTTACTCAGTACAGATTAGATAACAAGTGAATGAGAGAGATATGAATGAGCAGATCGTTGGTAAAGTAAATCGCTTAGAGTTAGAAAGATTACAATTGAGATTTTATCCTGGTTTGGCCCTTAGCCTACCTCTAGTCCCCGGATACAATCTCCGAGCTTTAATCCACTAGTGACTATTCCTTCAATAGGCGAAGAAGCCTTTATAGTGGGTTAGTGCGATTATAGAAAGTACTTTTCTTTCTAACTACCACTCAACTCAGTTTGGATACCCTTCCCAAACTAACACTCAGATTTTGAATAAGAATGCAAACTGAATTCAACTTATAGAAATGTTAAATCCTTACAATGTTAATCTAAGTTTCTCTCCATTACAAAATGATAAAGCTATTAATGTTTGCTTGATTTCTTGTTGGAGAATTTCTTTGGAAGTAGTAGAAAATTGCGCAGAGTTTTTGCTCTTAAGAAATTTGCGGTGATTCACCAAGTTTGAATGTCTGCTCCAGTCTTCTATTTATACTTTGAAGCTTTGAGAAGTAGTCATTGCAAATTTTACGAGATCACTAATGTTCAATTTCTCATCTCTTTGATCTTTTGAATCTTCTTGTTAGAGATAGATTCCAGGTTGTTTAGAGATAGGAATTTGAATGTTGAGGTGTGATAAAATTCCATTGACAAATTCTCTCTTATTTTTAAGCAATCTGGATTTGAGGCACAATATATTGCAACGTGGAGTCTTCCCTTTGGATGACATTGCTGATGTTGGTAGAACCGAGCGGAGACACTTGAGACGTAGTGCATAATAGACATTCCATTTACTTGGACTGTAGCGAGGAATCTCTAACAGTCGTACTGACATTTTTTACGTTGTGAGAACTACATGAATCTTTCTTAATTTTAGCGCCTTTTAGCTTGAAAGATATTAAGAGAATATTTCGTCAAATCATAGCTATCGTTAGTAGTACATGTCATTAAGTCTCTACGTGTCATATGAAAACATGCTTTTCATTAAGTAAAAGCGGGAACTTAGCATGAGCTGAGTGAGGTAACTTCCAAACTATGTAGTACTTAGCATACAGTAAGCTTTTCTTACTCTTAGCCATTACTTAATTAAGCATCTAACAATACTGAGTTATTTACCCTTGAATAAACTCTAGTTAGCCTTATTAATTAAGAGTTTACTTATTATTCAATTAATTTCACTATCCTAGTCAGTTTGCTATTTCCAAAACTACTTAGTAGTGTGAAGTACTAATAACTTGGGTTCAACAATCTCCCCCATATTGAACAGATAGCAAACTAGGTAGTAGAAGTTAATTGAATAAATAGTTTAGAGATTACAGAATACCTGAAAGCGATGTAAGAATTCCCTTGTGCTGAGTGACTTTCCTTAGTCATCTTGAGCTCCCCCATACTAAGTGGGTCTTCTACAAGCGGCTCAGCACCGCCATAATTAGAGGATATCTTCTTGATTTGGAGTTTATCTTACTTCAGCTTATCTTCAAGGGGTTGGTCTCTTATATGTTTTCATGTATCACTTGGTAAGATGCACAATAGAAAACATACATAGTATAAGAAGTTAAGAAGATCTTAACTTAAGTTATGAACTTACATTTTTATTAATTTCAAAAAATGACTTAGTCGGTACATTAAACATGTCCTGAGCTAAGATTACAATATAATCCTATTACAAGTTCTACACTACTAGGAACATGGCCTATTCTATCTTTTATGTGCTGAGTGGGAAGATCTTGTAGTCTTGTTCTTGTTGGATGGATGGATAAGATGAGAATGCCTTGGAAGAGATCCCTTGTTAAGATTTGCCATTCTGAGCGCATCTTCAGCTACCTTCTCCCCCTTTACCATATGACCTTGAACAAGACAGACATTTAAGGCATCGATTGCAGCTTGGAAGCTCTCTTACTGGCCAATAATTGCTGGGGAAATCTCTTCCTCCAATTGCTCATTGTCTTTTGTTGAGAGGAAGTCTTGGTCATTTAGCTCACTGAGAAGAAGATGATGGCAGAGCGTGAGATGAGCTATCTGGTCGAAGCCTTGATTGGAAAATTGTTAAAAACACTAAAGAAGACCATGGAAGTTAGTTGCAGTTAGTGCAATCTTTAGCTGAGCCTCAATGTCAAGTAACTTTGGACCAATTTCAATATTCTCAGAAGTATATTCGATATCTTTGCTGTCTAGCTTTCCCACTTTGTGTAGCGTGTCCACCTTCTTCGTTAGATCTTCCACCTTAGACTTAACGACGTTCAACTTTATGTGGAGAGTCATTCAAGTTTAAGGATAGAGGGGTTCAGTTGGAGGCGCACTAGGCATAGGCATGTTAGGAAATATCTTTCCCATCCCAATTACAAGAAACTTCTGTGAAGAAGAAACTCTCTCTGAGATGTGATCATTGACCTCTTGCTGAATGGTGTCCATCTTGGCATGGAGAGGCTCAAGATCAATGATAAGGGCCTTGTCTAGATTTTTGGAGATATTCTTGAGGAGCTTGAGGACTTCCTCTTTCTTATTGTCATGAACAAGCAAGAACCTTGACTCGGATTCTACCAACTTTGCGATGTTGTGGCTCACGTCCTTGGTAGATTCTACCTCCTTTGAGATTTCTATGATCTTGAGATTAGTTAGCCTCTTTATTTTAGTCTGCTCCTTACTGAGCTCATGGATCTGTGTCACTTGAGTAGCCATATTGGTACTTAAGAGACTCAGCTGCTCAATAGCAGCATCTACACTACTCTTTATCTTTCCTACGACAGCATTCGCTAGCATAGCATATGTGGGGATAGATGTAGTGGCTGCCCCAAGCTGGGCTGTAGAGTCCATTAACCCATTCAGGATCAGGACCATCTTATCTACCAGGCTTTTGGCACTCTCTTTTGCCAAATGATTTTGAATAACCAATAAGCTTCTTTGGATCCTCTCAAACTCCTCGAAGTATAGAGAGTCTCTAGGTACACTTTTGTGCTGTTCGAATTCAGGCAAATTCACCTTAGGCCTGGATAATAAGTCCGTCAAGTCCTGAGCAAGTAGCATTTTGCCTACTACTCCATCTAACTCAACATCAATCCTAAGTGCAGGAAAAGGCTTTCTAGCTAACTCACGAATCTGTGCCAAGAAAGATGCATCAGTCATTGCTGGCTTGCTGCTAGGTTCAGATGCATCACAGATTGTAAAACTTACCTCAGCATTCTAACCACTTGTTGTTTCCTGCTGAGTAGAGTTCTCAGCATAAGGAACTTCCCTAACTAAAGGGGTTAAGGGGGTTGAGGATGGATTTGAAGAAGAGGTAGGTTTAGAGACATGTACAATTTTGAATTTGGGTTTGAGTGGAATAGAAGGTACAATGGCTCTACAAGAACCAGTTGGTTGTTGAGAATGTACAGGAGAAGGGATATGAGAATTATGTACTGGAGAAGGAAAAGAATCTTGGCTGTTAGAATGTGAAGAAAATGGAATTGGGGAATTTACATTGTTAGAAGAAGATGGAGAGGTGGTTTGCTATGTTTCAGGATCTACAGGAGTAGAACCTAAGTGAATAGAAGGATTTACATTAGAAGGTTGAGAAGAATTTACAGTAGAAAGAGAGGGGGTAGGATTTTTAGGAACCTCTGGGTTGGCTATTTGATCCAAGGATGGATCAGCCTGAGGCTACTCATGCTGAGGAGCAGATTCCTCAACATGAGTGAACTGGGGAATGAGGATGCTAGCATCCTGAGGATCAAACTCCTCAGAGATCTGAATAATGGGTTCTCCAGCATCCTCCTCACTTCTTACCACCTGCACATTTTCTTCAAAGGCCTTGTGGTAGCAGAACACTTTCGCTGAGTGCCCTTTAACTTGGTAAAAACTCCTTGAATGGTCTCAGTAGCGTTGGATACATCCTGGTCCTCTGCATTGTATTTCTTGGCCTCGCCTTGCTCCTCAGTTTCTTCTAAGACATCCATTTTACGCTTCTTTTTGCGCAAGGACTCATTGGCCTCAACCTCTATTTCTTTCTCCTCAACTTGTTATTTAGCTTACTCCTTAGCCTCCGCTTCCCTTTAAGTGTGGGTTTTGGCTATCATTTTCCTTCGTAGAGGCTGAACATGAGCTTCATTAGACTTGGCGGGCTCTTCCCCTTGGCCTTAGAGGAAGCGGCCTTCTGATCTGCGAAGGAGGAGGTAGGGATCTTCTCCAGTATGCTGGAGATTGAGACTTCATCAGAATTTGTATCTTCCTCATAGTCCACCATGAAATGATCATCGTCCTCCTTGCTTATGTCTACAGGCAATACTATTGGTATGCACTTTAGCTTGTGCTTTTTTTTTATCTTTAAGTACCTAGCATGAACCTGATTGTAAGCCATCCAGCTAAAGTGGGACATTTCAAGTGTCCTTTTCACTGACAGAACTGAATTACCGAACTCCCCTAGAAACTCACCCAGATCGACTTTCACTACCCTCATTATCTCGGTTATGAGGTATCTGTGAGTGGACGACATGGAGTGGTGGGTCGAGAGCGCAAGGAGATGAGAGGCGCGGTCCACTAGGGTGTTTGAAAAGTGCACCGGGTCGGGGACCCGGAAGGTTTGGTAGAGCAAGCGATAACGTTTTTTAGATTTGTTCAAACCCGAATCCGCCTTCTCTTAGTGTGGAGTCGCCACCTAGATTAGCTCTTTCTAGGAATTAGAGTCCTGTGAAGCTTAACGTCCGGGGGATGGCCCACTAAGACATAGAGATTCGGGTTCGGATAAGTTTCTTATTTCATTAAGTGATCAAATTATATTACATTTACAAAAAACCGTATTTTCTTAATTGTGCATATTCGCACTTAAGTCATTTTCAAGTTTGAAATGCATGATTTAACGTGCATGCGAAAAGCAGTAAATCATCCATAAAGCATTAATTAAATGCAGAAAGTAAATGCGAAAAAGTAAAGATTACAAAAAATTACAAAAATCGGGGATGCAACCGTCCACTAACCTATTAATTACATTTTCCGTAAAATATATGCAATACCCCGAAGGAAAATAAATCCTAGGCATTCATCTAACCTGCATCCACAAAGGTAAGCATGAGATATTGCACGTATGTTCGATTTGATTTTAGCGAGGCCCGGGTGGCCTAATTAAAACAGTGATGATTAAAGTTGTTATTTTAAATAAAAATAGTTTATTTTTATTTACCCGTACATTGATCAATTTTATTAGTGAAAATGATTGCATGGCATAAGGTGAGGTCTGTTATCCAAGAATAATTTTAATTCCCTTCGTTGGGGTATTCTAACATAAAAATTAAAAAGAAATAAAAGATGAAGAAGAGAATTACAACTTTTACAATAATAAGGAATAAAAATAATTCCTAGGTCCCCAAATAAAAATCAGAAAGAGATGAAGCATATGAAAGCACGAAATTCGTAATTCTAGGAACTCAAAAGCTTATCCTTTCGGTATGAATCCACTTCAGCGTATCCGTTCGATCCTTTGGAGCGTTCCTCGTTCGTTTTGGTTTAGTTGTGATCTAATTGGAAAATAAATGTTTATTTATCCAAAAAGATAATCAGACTTGGGTTCTAAATTTGTTTTAGACCCGAGAATATCTGAGAATTTAAGAAGAAATTTGATTTTAAGATGAAGAAATTTAGAATTCAAATGTGTTTTGGATCCAAGAAAATATTAGAAGAAATGGAGAAATTATTGTTTGTAGTGTTTTTCAGTGGAAATCAAATTTTTTCTCTGAAATTTCAAGCCCCAAAAATCCAAAAAAGTCCGACTATTTATAGGAAAATCAGGGAAATCCAAAAAAGGCAAGTTTTTCCAACGAGGGATCTCGCCTGAGAAAAATTTGGCGAGGCTCCTCGCCATGTGTTTGGCGAGCTCGCCAAAGTCCTTGGCGAGGTGCCTCGCCAAAGCTTTTTGGGCGAGGATTTCCTTGCCAACCTTTAGCGATGCAGGCCCCGGATCTAGTTTTCCGCGATGTTTTTTTAATTTTTTTTATGTATTTTCATATTTTTTAATTAATTTCTGAATTAAAGGAAAAAAATGAGAAAAGTCCTTTTAAATTCAGAAACAAGGAATACTCCCATTTGAAGATCATCAGACGGTCGAAAATCATGTGATTTGAGGATAAATATATTTCGAAAAGCCATCATCATTGAACATGCGAGCTGGTATAAAATCCTGTGCTCACAACTGCCCCTCGTGTGATGATTGCTAGTTGTATAATCACACAAAAAGAGCAGAGGGATTGAGAATATACCTGACCGGTTCGGTTGGTGATTTCTTCGTCCCCGATTGTTGATGACATGGGCCTTCCTTTCTAGCATCGTGTCTTCATAGGGTTGTCTGTTTCCTTCTTCAGAATCCCTCAAGTACTGGTGCCCCTTGTGGGTGGGTTGACCATTTCTTTTTGCGATGTCCCTTTAATAATCAGCAACCATTTCTTTCTTCGATTAATAAATGAGACTATTTCCTTCTTCAGCTATCGAGATAACTGTTTCCATCGATAAATGAGACTTGCTTTCTGTGACAAATCAGAAAAATGGTGTAATGTTAATACACTTTGTGATGAATGTTTTGATTATATTGATTGAGTTTATGAGAAGCAAAAATTTTCGCCCCTTCAATCATAAATTAAACACATGAGGAAGAAATGATTTTGATAAGAAATTCGAGGGTGTCCTAAAAACTACTCCATTGTTTAGGAGGCTTTTAGGGCGTTGAGTTTAGGCTTGAGTGGGCCATTATCTTGTTTGTAGGTTCCTCATGTGGAGGTGGAGGTTTTTGTTTACGGGGATGGTGTTGTCCCAGTTTGGCATCGTCTTTACCTGTAAATAACGTGATATAAATGTAATGTATGCATGAACAATATTTATCATATGATGTATGTTCATCCGTTGTAGGCATCGTAGGCTTCATTCCTTGAAGAGCCTTCTCTTGCACTAGTGCATGATTGCCCCTAGGGTTTGTCTTATTAGGAATTCCATGGACGACTCCCTCAAAGTGATGACCATGGGTTCATTGAATTAGGTTTAAGTTCATAGCTTGGATCTGATTTGAGGAAAGTCTAGATGAATCGTTGATCCCGCATTGTATCGGCAATGATCGCTTGGAAGCCGTTTGCCTGAAGAGTTATTATGTATTGTTCCGAGGAGGAGATGATGAATTTGATATTGGTTCTAATTTCTACATAGATCGCTCTTGCAGGTTTTCAATCTATCGAACCTTATCCTAATTTTTATCAGGACTGCCCTTTCAGGTTTTCAATCCAATAGACCCATTTTTCTTTATTTTTTCATTTTTTGGATGTTTACTTGCGATATTCTACCATTGGCATGCAAGCAATCAAAATAAGCATATGCGTAAAGATTCAGCAAAAATAACAATTCATTGATGAACTAAACAGGGGTATAAATGTTTCAAATGATTTGACTCTTGCCATTGATTAGCCCTCTCAGGTTTTCTAACCAGTGTGGTTCACTCGATGTCCTAAGTTTTTCCTGAGCTGCCCTTTTCAGGTTTTCAACTCAGCGGACTATTCTTTTTCTATTTTGAAAAGAGGCCCTAATATTTTCTCAACTAACCGAGTGTTAATTGATAGGCTAAATACAAATTTATTTTTTTGTTTGTATCACTTTTTATTGATTTATTTCTTTCACCTATGCGTGATAGTAATTGTGTAAGACTTGGTTGATTTGGTAGATCGACTGTCGTCCATGTCCATGACTTCAGTTATTGTCTAGTTCAGCGATTCTAATTGATTGATCGGTGCTCATGCCGCTTTGTTGGCTTGAAGTGTACTCGATGATGAGTCTTGATTATCGGTGTTTCCTTCGATGGTGCGATGAATGCCCCACAAATAGTAGCTAGCCGTGTGAAGGAGTTGTTGTCATGTTCAACAATCTGACTCCTTTTTATCTTTAGTATTTTGTTTGTTAATCCCATGAATGGTGGTGATCTGTGTGATGGAGTTGTTGACATGTTCAACTATCTGACTCATTCTTTGAGTTATTGCTCCAGTTGTTTGGTCTTATAAATGGTTATGATGGAGTTGTTGACGTGTTCAATGATCTGACTCCTTCTTTGTGGTATTGCGCCATTTGTTTGGTCCCAACTTGTTTGGTCGACATTTTGGCCTTATTCTAGCTTCGATCCTTTTGATCTTTGCGTGCTTTGTTCTCTTGATTGAGTTAGTGGATGTTTCATGCTTAGAGATCTTTCCATTGATCTTTCATCCTTGTATGATGAGGCAATTGCTATCATGCATTGTTTAAGTATATGTATTTATCTCTCACTTTCTCTCAAGAGTCAAATCATTTGAATTTATTATGGGGAATCCATTTATACCCAAATTAATTTCATGAAATGAAGTGTCACATGTGCTAAAAACATTATGTATATGTTTATGAGAATGCGTGATGTCATTGATAGAGTATCAAGCAAATAAACAAAGTTCAATTTATTTAGAAATCATTCAAAAAGCCTTGTAGGCAAAGTAGTTGTATGCTAAATTATTACCTAATCATTCATCATGGGTTAGTGTCCCCCAGACATGTCCATGAGTTCAAAGTGCTCCATCCGCTCCGCCTTCTCAAACACCTCTTGATAGCTGGAGAAGCTATCCATCTGCTCCACCTTCTCAAACACTTCTTGATAGCTGGAGAAGCTATCAGATCCGAATTTGTTCCTGTAGGGTGGTAGTGCACCGTTCAGCAGCTTTGTTATCATCTCTTGTAGGGTCAAACGAGTCTGCAGCCTGACTTGTGTGGCCATCCAATGTGCATAGTAGGATTTAAAGCTCTCACCCTTCCTTTGCCTTATAGATTCTAGATGTTGCATTATGGTTTCCATCTAAGCGTTGAAACCATGATGCCCCAGCATAGCCTAAGCAAGGCTATTCCAATCAATGGCTATGTCTAATGGAAGGTGGATGTACCATTCATTGACTGGGTGGCCCAAGGTGATAACGAAGAGCTTAGCTATCATCCATTCACTGACCCTTAATGCTCTCATCACCGTTTGATAATGCGCCAGGTGAACGCGTGGGTCGCCAGATCCTACATACTTCTCAAACTGCAGCATAGTGAAGTTCAGGGGCAAGCTGTCTTCATCCCCGTTTATTGGTTGTGCAGGGTATGTGTTCCTTAGGTGGCCATCGTGAATGGTCAAGAACTGTTACCATAGTTCCACCATTCCTTGTTGTTGAAGGGTGGCATTCCCTGCACTGGGATAAGAGCCATATTGCCCCTAGGGATATGCAAATGGGGTAGTTGAGGTGCTTGGAACTGTGAGGTAACCGACGTACTCCAAGTGGGAACAGGGTGTTGGGTCATTCCTTGGTAGAAAGGCCCTAGTGCAAATGCTGGCTGGACAGTTTGTCCATTGAAGAATGGATTCTAGTTCAGCTGACTTTGTCCTGCCCCGAACTGATAAAAGGTAGTTGGGGGAATCATGCATGAAGTAGGAGGTCCCCTTGTCGGATTGACGTTGTTAAGGGTGACCTCCGGGTTGGACACTAAATTCTGGGCCCTCCCGAAGTGTTGGCGAATGAGGGATGCTAGCTGTTCGCTGTTGGCAAAGGCATTCAAGGCAGCTGCAATCTCAGCGCTCATCGTCGACTACTAAGAATTATGTCCCGTAAGGACAGGGTGATCCTCTCTCGCACCTTCTTCTCATAGATTGGCCATAATCGATGTGCGTTGAACCGAATCCGAGTTTAAACCTGAGTCCTCACTTGAGTTAGTGTATGGAACCCCTTCCAGGTTGACCACAATTGGGGAAAAGCAAGTGATGAGAAGGCCTTTTCCAAGATAATATATCCAAGCAGAAGATCAGATTGTGCATGTAAGTTCATGACATGACTCGTGAAATAACATGTATGTCAATACATTTTAAACAAACAGGTTAGTCGTTAGGTAAAGATGAAAACATGTGGAGATGAAAATCAAACAACGGGGGTTGGATTTGAGATTTGTACAATCATGTGTAAGTGAGGTGGCTAAGTTACTTGTGTGGTAATAGGTTAATGGTTTGAGGTTTTGTACTATTACTAGGTGAGTAAGTCAAAATTGTTTAGGGTAAGCGGTATGACATACCCTAATAAATGAAAACAACTACCTTATGCAGTTATTTAGTGAATGATTAGTTATTTTGCCAATTAGGGTGAAGTTTCAGATACCTATGTGGTCATCACTATTTGAGGGTATGTGGTGATGCGTGAATTATTGCCTCGTATGGGAGAATGATTTGGGTATTAAGCGTATACCCTTTAAGATCTGGTAAGGTAAGACTTTTGAAGTAAGTTCTACTCTTGTGGGCTTAGGTTAGGACATCAACTAGGATATCCTTTATTGTGGGGAAAAAATGATTTTGGGTCGGTATTTACCCCGTTTGGGCTTTAGGTGTGTATAATTGCCCCAGAAGGGTTGTGAGTTGGATGTCGAGTGGACATCTCAAAGATAATGTGAGGGATTTATTATAGCCCCTTGTGGGCTAAGTGTCGGATGTCAAGTGGACATCACGTAGTAAAAGAAAGATATGTTTGCCATGTACAAGCTATTAGCGGGATGTCAAGTGGACATCTCATTGAAAAGGGGTAAGTGATGTTCTTAAGTGGTTTTATGTTGTGCTAGGGCGATACAATCTATAGTGTCAACTGTGCCTAAGTGTATGTGATATTGGTTTGGTATCGTGATATGTACATTTAATATCATGGGTGTGTGCATTCAAGTGTCTGCAACAAAAATTTGTGGTTAGCATGACATTTGTTCAGTGACAAATTGAAAGTAGTATACCTATAGTACATAGCATGCAACGTCCAATCTTCCAACCATACAACTCCCATGTGTAGGGTTTTTGGCTAGTCTCTATCCTAAGTTTAGTTCATCTTAGCATCGCGAGGATACTAAGGAGCGCACCTGCAGGAAAATATAATGCATAATCACGTGTTTGGGGTAACACCCTAGGGAAGATGCCTATGGCTTATTTACATGAAGGTTATAAATGGGTTGTTGATGTAAAAGGTTCTTGTTGCACTAAAATAAACTCCAAGCCTCTAACGAGGGAGGTACATGCGATATGGCAACAAGTGCTCCACCAGCTCAAGTACTATATTTTCTCAGGTAGGTAGATTAGTACAAGAGAAAGCTTTGCGGTAATAGGGTACCTTAAACTTACGGGCTAATCCCCTCTATTGCAATGTGAAATTATGAATATGTTATAATTAAGAGAAAACAGAATAATGTGATCAATAATTTTCGGCACTTATTCAAAATCTAAAATCTTTGAAAAAACAAGTTTTTAGAAAAATTGCCAGCGGAGTCGCCACTGTGAGCGGATGTCACGAAGCAGTGGGCTGAGAGCACGCGAGATGAGAGGCGCGGTCCACCAGGGTGTTTATAAAGTGCACCAGGTCGGGGACCTAGAAGGTTTGGTAGAGAAAGCAAAAACATTTTTTAGATTGGTTCGAACTCGAATCTGCCGTCTCTTAGTATGGAGTCGCTACCTAGATTAGCTCTTTCTAGGAATTAGAGTCCTGTGAGGCTTAATGTCTAGGGGACTGCCCACTAAGACACAGAGATTCGGGTTCAGGATAAGTTGCTTATTTCTTAACTGATCACAATATATTACATCTATAGAAAACCGTATTTTCTTAATTGTGCATATTCGCACTTAAGTCATTTTCAAGTTTGAAATGCATGATTTAACGCTCATGCGGAAAGCAGTAAAACATCCATAAAGCATTAAATAAATGTAGAAAGTAAATGCAGAAAAGTAAAGATTACAAAAAATTACAAAAATCGGGGGATGCAACCCCCCGCTAACCTATTAATTAATTTTCCATAAAATATATGCAATACTCGAAGGAAAATAAGTCCTAGGCATACATCTAACCTGCATCCACAAAGGTTAGCACGAGATATTGCACGTATGTTCGAATTGATTTTAGCGAGACCCGTGTGGCCTAATTAAAACATCAATGATTAAAGTTGTTATTTTAAATAAAAATAGTTTATTTTTATTTACACGTATGTTGATCAATTTTATTAGTGAAAATGATCGCATGGCATAAGGTGAGGTCTGTTATCCAGGAATAATTTTAATTCCCTTTGTTGGGGTATTCTAACATAAAAATTAAAAAGAAATAAAAGATGAATAAGAGAATTACAACATTTACAATAATAAGGAGTAAAAATAATTTCTAGGTCCACCAATAAAAATCAAAAAGAGATGAAGCAGATGAAAGCATGGAATCCGCAATCCTAGGAACTCAGAAGCTTACCCTTTCGGTATGAATCCACTTCAGCTGATCCATTCGATCCCTGGGAGTGTTCCTCGTTCATTTTGGTTTAGTTGTGATTTAATTGGAAAATAAATGTTTATTTATCCAAAAAGATAATCAGACTCGGATTCTAAATTTGTTTTAGACCTGAGAATATCTGAGGATTTAAAGAAGCAATTTTATTTTAAGATGAAGAAATTTGGGATCCAAATGTGTTTTGGATCCAAGAAAATATTAGAAGAAATGAAGAAATTATTGTTTGTAGTGTTTTTTGGTGGAAATCAGATATTTTTCTCTGAAATTTCGAGCCCCCGAAAATCCAAAAAAGGCAAGTTTTTCCGGCGAGGGATCTCGCCGGAGAAAAATTTGACGAGGCTTCTCTTCACAAATGAGGAAGACTCCCATTTGAAGATCATCGGATGGTTGAAAATAGTATAATTTGAGGATAAATATCCTGAAAAATCATCATCATTGGTAAAAGGTCCCGTGCTCACAGTATCCATAATGATAGACAGTAGTAACTTTGGTCAAGTGATGAAGAATCATCACAGGCCAGCTAAGTTTCTTACCCTCTACCATATGGTAGACCAAACAATGCTCGAAATAAGTGCAGCTAGTTAATGAACCAGTCTTGGGTAGTAGTAGCTTCACCACCAGCTCATGGCACATCCTTGCTGGCCATGACATCCCACTGGCGATAATCTCCCCTGAAACGTAGTTTATTGGAAGTTCCCAATCTTCGGGGATGATGACGATGTCTTCATCCCTGGACTTGCGAAGCTGAGTGCTTGAGTGAGGCATGTTGAGAATGCTTGCAATCAGCTTGGAGAAAATAAGGATGAATTTACCCCAAAAATACATCAGCAAGACATCACTACAGCCCTTAATAGTGTATAAGTGAGAGTAGAAAACCCTAATGAGTCTTGAGATAGCTGGACCCTCCATCTTCAGAAAAGAACTCAGGCGTTGTTGCTTTCTGACCCTATACATGGTCTTGTTTAGTAGTAGTCCTTTATAGTTAACTTCATAGACTGGACCAAAGGTTCCCACTCAAGTTTCTCAAGACGAGTTCCTTCTTCAAAGGCTATCTTCTCCGTTTTGCCTTGAGTGTTCACAATAATCTTCAATGGAGTGGTTGCCTTGATTCTGAGAGTGGTCTTAGTTCTCACCATTTCATAAATTTGAGAAGAATTGAAAGGAGAAGAAATTAGGGTTGAGTGCTTTGAAGATCCAAATTTGCAGAAAGCAAGTGACCCATTTCCTCCAATTGTTCAACTTTTATAGGCTATCCCAGTTCTCCTTATATGTGTCATGATCTCAACTTCTGATTGAAAATGAATGATGTGATTGACATTTAATGAACCGCCTTAGAAAAATGGTGAGTTTAGAAGAAAATGGTTCCACTTCAAGCATGCGTATTTTGAAAATACAAAAATTTGAAATTTTACTGCGAACACTAACTCATGCCGTTTCTTTAAAAACTTGACGGTGTTATCCACGTGTCATCTCATGCTTGATCTCTAACACTTAGCCAAAAATTTTGTTGAGATTTTCATACTCCTTCTTCATCATAGATTGGCCATACCAATCAATTACCTCATTACATAAAATTGTTCCTTTGGCAATGGCTTGGTGACGATGTCAGCCTGCTGTTCTTTTGATGGAACATATTCCAACTTGACATTTCCTTGTAGCTCATGATCTCTTATGAAGTGATGCCTAATGTTGACATGCTTCATTCTCCCATGCTGAATTGGATTCTTAGATAAGTCAATTGCACTCTTGTTATCATACATAACTTCGAGACAATTAGACTTGATTCAATAATCTTCTAGTTGCTACTTTATCCAAGCAATTGTGCTATGCAACTTCCTGCTACCATGTACTCAGCTTTAGCTGTACTCAACGTGGCGGAAGTTTGCTTCTTACTATACCATGAGATAAGACACTCTCCAAGGAAATGACATCCTCCTATTGTACTCTTCCTATCGAGTTTGTCTCTTCCATAATCAGCATCTGTGAAACCCCTAGGAGTGAAATCCAAACTACTAGGATACCACAGACCTGCTTCAATTGAGCTTTGCAAGTATCTGAGAATTCTCTTCATAGCTCCAAGATGAGATTCTCTAGGATAAGCCTGATAATGAGCACAGTAGCATACAACATATTGTATGTCTGGCCTACTAGCAATGAGATAAAGAAGAGAACCGATAATTCCTCTCTAGAATTTGCTATCTACTAGTTTACCAACTTCATCGTTACTCAAGATAGTATCTATAGCCATAGGAGTGGACATTGGCTTCGAATGTTCCATGTGAAATTGCTTCAGGACTTCTCTTGCATACTTGGATTGGCTTATGAAAATTCCATCCTCAGTTTGCTTGATTTGAAGACCAAGAAAGAAATTGAGCTCTCCTATCATAATCGATTCCTTCTTGCTGATTGTAGCCTTGAGTAACAAGCCTGGCCTTGTTCCTGATAATAATTCCATCATCGTCAAGCTTTTTCTTGAAAACCCATTTGGTGTCGATAATTGATTTCCCTTTAGGCTTAGGAACTAGATCCCAAACATCATTACGATTGAACTGATCCAATTCCTCTTGCATTGCTATCATCCAATAATCATATCCTTCTGCATCTTCAAACTTCTTGGGTTCGATTAATGAAATGAAGGCTGGATGACTCATCATCCGACTGAGCTGACCTCGCGTCATCATAGGATTATGAACATCATCAACTATGCTATCTACAGGATGGTTGCTGGAGGATCGACAATTGGGTGCTGAGGTGGAGGTTGATCTTTTCCATCGTTGAAGTTGATAGAACGGTCATCATCATCAGATTTGGCTTCCTCAGTAGGGGGATTCTGTGCTGAGTTGGGTAGTACAGCTTGTGGCACATTGAGTTGATTTGAAAACTGAGGGACTCCTTCATCTTCATCAGATGGATGTCTTTCTGCAATGTTAGTTTCATCAAAATCTGCATGCATAGACTCCTCTAATAGGCCGATTCGCTTGACATGTATTCTATATGCCCTAATGTTAGTTGAGTATCCTAGAAAGATACTTTCATAAGACTTAGGATAAAACTTTCCTAATTGCTCTTTGGTGTTAAGAATATAGCACTTACAACCAAAATATCTGAGATGACCAATCTTAGGCTTGCGCCCTTGCCAAAGCTCATAGGGTGTTTTCTCAAGAATTGGGCGAATTAAAACCCAATTCAAGATATAACAGACTATGTTAATAGCTTCTCCCCAAAAGTATTTTGGTAGATTGTTATCACTCAGCATGGATCGAACCATCTCAACTATAGTACTATTCTTCCTTTCTACAACCCCATTTTGTCGAGGTGTATAAGGAGAAGAGAAGTTGTGGTCAATGCCATGCGTTGAACAGAATTCTTCGAAATGTACATTCTCGAATTCACATCCATGATCACTTCGGATTCTACAGATTTTATGTCCTATTTCGTTCATTATCGGATTACTGAGCTTGGTAAAAGATTCATAAGTCTCGTCTTTGCTACTCAGCAAGACTACCCATGTGAATCTCGTGAAGTCATCTACTACCACCAGAGTGAACCTCTTACCACCCAAGCTCATTGGTTGAACTGGGCAGAAAAGATCCAGGTGAAGTAACTCCAACGGTCACTTAGTTACTACGTGATTTACTTATATAAATGATTTCTTAACTTGCTTACTAAGCTGACAAGCAGAGCAAGTTTATCCTTTTCAAAGCTAATATTGGGTAACCCCACAACTAATTACTTTTTAGCCAAATTGGACAGAATGTTTATACTAATATGACCCAACCTTTTGTGCCAAAGCCATGAATTTTCCTCCTTAGATACAAGACAAACGTTAGTAGAGCTAGGGGATAAATCAATCATATAAACATTATTGATCATGGAGCAAAGAGTATAGTAGAGTCAATCTTACAATCAATTATTGAGCATCCTACTGAGTCAAATATAAACTTTCTGCCTTTGTCATAGAGCTGGGCTACACTGAGTAGATTGAACATCAAACCTTTGATAAGAGAAACCTCTTCAATTGAAGCAGAGACACCAATAGTGCTACAACCTACAATCTTACCTTTCTAGTTATCTCCAAAACTAACACTTCCATTTCATTTGCACTCTAATGAGATGAACTAACCTTCATCTCCCATCATATGCCTCAAGTATCCCCTATCCAAAAACCACGTTCTAGAGTCATCAGCGGATCTAAGGCTCACCTGAAAAACAATTACGTTTTCTTAAGTACCCATGCTTTTGAGCTGGGTCCTCCTTTGTTAGCAGTTCTTAAGTTTTCCAATCAAACTCATTATAATAACCATTTTTATGCCTACACATAACTATGGCATGTCCAGCTTTCCCACAAAAACCGCATGCCATTTTTGGTTTGGGATGGCTTGCTTTCTTCTGTTTAGAGGAATTCTTCCTCTTAGAATTGCGAGTTTGGTTACTCTGAGTTTGATTGTTGGCTAGAGGAGGAACCTCTTTCTTCTTTAAAGCTGTTATCTCAATAGTCAACTCATCTAATTGCTTAGTGAGCTTGCTGATAAAACACTCTTAATCCTCAGCCTTTTCTTGAAGAAAGCAGATATCAAGCGATAAGGAAGCATTAGTATCTTCTAGATCATCACTTCTCCTCACTATCTCTTTGATGTTTTTCATTGAGTTATAAGTCAACTTCATGAAATCAAAGAGAGCTAGGGTGAATTTTTCCATAGATAATGGAATTTCAGAATGTACCTCAGCTTGAGGAGCTTTTCCTTTATCATGCTCAGCTTCAGAGTTGACAGTGGAATGATCTCTACAGGAGGTAGATGATGAGCCTTCGCCTCTATCTTCAATTTCCATCAAGCAAAGATTGGCCGAATCAGTAGCATATTCATCAGATGTTGTAGATTCTTCTAAGTCACTCCAAGTGGCAGCAAGTGCCTTATTTTTCTTGGAGAATCTCTTCTTGATCCTATCTTTTTCTTGGATAGCTAGACTGGATGTGGCCTTTCTCTCCACACCTGAAGCACTTGATATCTTTGCTGTGCTCCTTCTTCGGTCCTTCCTCAGCTCCACGCCGGTGCTGAGTTGACTTGATTTTGCAGGGAAACTTCTTCTTGCTATTGAACTTCCCATCCTTCTTAATGAAGCATTTGAAACGCCTGGTTAGAAGGACCATTTACTCATCATAGTCCCAGCTAGTGGACTCATGTGATGAATCTACGTTAAGGATAATGGCTTTGCCATCCTTACCCTGATTCCTCTTAGAGTCATCTGAATATTTCCTCAAAGACATCTCATAAGTTAGCAAGGTGCCTATCAGCTCATCATAGCTGTAGGTCTCAAGATCATGAGCCTCCTCAATAGCGCTCTTCTTAGAATCCCACTCTACTGTAAGATTGAGGAGAATTTTCTTAACAAGCTCTTCATCGTTGAACTCCTTTCCAAGCCTCTTTAGTTCATTACAATGTTAATGAACCTGGTATTCATCCCTTGAATACCCTTGCTAGCTCCCATAGAGAACATCTCATACTCTCTCAACATGAGATTAATCTTAGACTCCTTAACCTTATCGGTCCCCTCATAGTTAATCTCCAGCTTCTTCTAGATTTCCTGTGCTATATCACATCCTGAGACCTTGTTGAACTTAGTAAGATCTAGCGCATAGTGTAAGTAATTAATCAATGCGGAATTCTCTTTGAGAAGCCTCATATCAGCTTCATCGTAATCCTCTAGATCTACTAGGACACGCAAACTGTTCCTCACGATAGTGGGAACTCTAGGACCAAGCTCAATTACGAGCCAATCTTGCATGCTTTGAGACTGGATGAAATTTTTCATTCTAATTTTTTAGAATGTGTAGTGATTACCATTAAAGAGAGGTTGTCTAGTAAAAGACATTCCCTCTTTTAAGAGAATTGTCTGACTAGAACCTGAACTAAAGTTATTATATGCCATTTATGGATCTAACTCAAGAAGATTAATCTAGAATATGAGCAACTACTCTGATACCACTTGTTGGTCCATAAACAGGCTAATAACGACAGCAGTGGGGGGTGAATGCGTTATCTTGGTTACTTTTAAACATTTTCTAATTTGTTCGCAAAGTTCAGTTTTTATATGCGTGCTGAGTATGCATGCTGAGTGCAATATAAAAATGTATAAACTACTCAGCTTGGCTGGCACAGTTTTTCTTCAATCCTTAACTGAATAAAACTTACTCAGCTCAGATTGGATAACAAGGGAATAAGTGAATGAGAGAGAGATGAATGAGTAGGTCTCTGTTAAAAAAAATCGCTTAGAGTTAGAATGATTACACCTGAGATTTTATCCTGGTTCGGCCCCTAGCCTACCTCCAGTCCCTGGATACCATCTCCGATCTTTAATCCACTAGTGATTCATTACTTCAATAGGCGGAGAAGCCTTTACAGCGGATAGACACGATTACAGAAAGTACCTTTCTTTCTAACTACCACTCAACTCAGTTTGGGTACCCTTCCCAAACTGACACTTAGAATTTTGAATAAGAATGCAAACTGAATTCAACTTATAGAAACGTTGAATCCTTACAATGTTAATCTAAGATTCTCTCTATTACAAACTGATAAAGTTATTAATGTTTGCTTGATTACTTGCTGGAGGATTTCTTTGGAAGTAGTAGAAAATTGCATAGAGTTTTTGCTCTTAAGAAATTCGTGGTGATTCACCAAGTTTGAACGTCTACTTCAGTATTCTATTTATACTTTGAAGCTCTGAGAAGTAGCCATTGCAAACTTTACGAGATCGTTGATCTTCAATTTCTCATCTCTTTGATCTTTTGAATCTTCTTGTTGGAGACAGATTCTAGGACGTTTAGAGAAAGGAATTTTAATGTTGAGGCATGATAAAATTCAGTTGACAAATTCTTGTTTGTCTTTAAGCAATTTGGATTTGAGAGAGGCGCGCTATATTGCAACTTGGATTCTTCCCGTTGGATGACATTGTTGATGTTAGCGCAGAGACACTTGAGACGTGGCACATAACAGACATTCCGTTTACTTGGACTGTAGCAGGGAATCTCTGATAGCTATACTGACATTTTTGACATTTTGGTTCCACGTTGCATTATCACGTGCCTCTCTCAACAAAATTGCTTGAAGACAAAACAGAGATTTTGTCAATGGAATTTTATCACGCCTCAAAGTTCAAATTTCTATCTCTAAACATCCTAGAATCTGTCTCCAATGGCAAGATTCGAAGAGAATAGAAATTGAAGATCAATGACCTCGAAAAGTTTGCAATGGCTACTTCTCAGAGATTCAACTATAAATAGAAGACTAAAGCAGACGTTCAAACTTGGTGAATCACCTCGAATTTCTTATAGATCTGAAACTCTACGAACCATCTTTAAGAAATTCTGAACTCAAGCAATCAGCAAACATCAATTCCTAATCTATTTGTAATAGAGAGAGTTGCTTAGATTAACATTATAAGGATTCAACGTTTCTATAAGTTGAATTCAATTCACAATCTTTTCATTCAAATGTGAGTGTCAGTTTGGGAAGGGTACCCAAACTAAGTCGAGCAGTAGTTAGGAAGGAAGGTACTTTCTGTAAAACTGTGTCTACAGGCTGTAAAGGCTACTCCACCTAAGTAAGGAATGAACACTAGTGGATTAAAGCTCGATAAAGGTATCCAGGAACTAGAGGTAGGCTCGGGGCCGAACTAGGATAAAATACAGGTGTTGAAGTTCTAAACTTACGCTCTTAGCTTTTACTTCGTTCTGCTCATTCATCATCTCTCTTCTGTTATTCTTTTTAGCTTGAAAACCCAATATTTGCTGAGTCGAGGACTCAGCAGCAAATTGTTGATGAACTGTTCTAGCGAAGCTGAGCAGTTTACTCAGTTTTTATATCGTAACTCAGAACGCATATAAAAACTTAACTTGGCAAAACAGAATTTTGTAAACCTTAAAAGTAACCAAGATTCACATTCACCCCCCCTCGGTAGCTGTTTACAAGCCATCTATAGGACCAATAAGTGGCATCAAAGTAGTTGCTCAACTTTTAGACTAATCATCTTTGATTAAAGATCTATAAATGGCTTACCACAATTACAGAACCGGTACCGGTTAGGCAGTTCTCCTTAAAGAGGGGATGTTTGCTACGAGACCACCTCTTTTTTATGGTAATCATTACACATTCTAGACAAATTGCATGAAAAATTTTATTCAGTCTCAAAGTATGCAGGTTTGGCATGCTATCGAGCGTGGCCCCAGAGTTCCCATAGTTGTGAGGAATGGAGTGCTTGTTCCCATAGATCCCGAGGACTACGATGATGCTGATCTAAGGCTTCTCAAAGAGAATGCCACAGCGATTAACTACTTACACTGTGTGTTAGATCTTATTGAGTTCAACAAAGTCTCAAGATGTGAGACAACACATGAAATCTAGAATAAGTTAGAGATTACCTATGAGGGGACCGACAAGGTCAATGAGTCAAAGATTAATTTCATGTTGAGGGAGTATGAGATGTTCTCCATGGGCACCAGCGAGGGTATTCAAAGCATGAATACCTAGTTTATTAACATCATTAATGAACTGAAGAAATTAGGGAAGGAGTTCACTAAAGAGGAGCTCGTAAAGAAGATTCTGTGCACTCGTACTCTAGAGTGGGACTCTAAGAAGAGCACCATCGAGGAAGCTCATGAAGCAATTAGATGAGTTGACAGCTAAGATAAAGGCTTTAAAGAAGAAAGAGGTTCATCCTCCACCAACAGTCAACCTTTGAATAGCCAAACTCGCAAGTCTAAGAGGAAGAATTCTTCTAAATAGAAGAAAGCGAGCCAGCCCAAACCAAAAATGGTGTGCGGTTTTTGTGGGAAAACTAGACATGCCACAGTTCTCTGTAGGCATAAAAATAGTTATTACGACAAGTACAACTGGTCTAATTTAAGCATTGCTAACAAAGAAGGACCTAGCTCAAAAGCATGGGTACCTAAGAAAACGTAATTGTTTTGCAGGTGAGCCTTAGATTAGTTGATGACTCTCTAATGTGGTATCTGGAGAGTGGATGCTCAAGGCATATGATGGGAAATGAAAGCTAGTTCATCTCATTGGAGTGTAAAAGAAATGGAAGTGTTAGTTTTGGAGATAACTAGAAAGGTAAGATTGTGGGCTGTGGCACTATCGATGTCTCTCCTTTAATCGAAGAGGTTTCTTAGTCAAAGGTCTGAAGTTTAACTTGCTTAGTGTATCCCAACTCTGCGGCAAAGGTGGAAAGGTTATATTCGACTCAACAGGATGCTTAATAATTTACTTTAAGGCTGATTCTACTATTCTCTTTACTCCTCAAATCAATAATGTCTATATGATTGATTTATCCCCAGGCTACACAAATGTGTGTCTTGTATCTAAGGAAGATAATTCCTGGCTTTGGCATAGAAGGTTGGGCCATATAAATATGAAAATTTTGTCAAAACTGGCCAAAAAGCAATTAATTGTGGGTTTATCCAGCATCAGCTTTGATAAGGATAAATGATGCTCAGCTTGCTAACTAGGTAAGCAAGTTAAGAAATCTTTTAAGTTAATTAATCACATAGTTACTAAGTGATAGTTGGAGCTCCTCCACCTGGATCTTTTTGGCCTAGTTCAGCTAATGAGCGTGGGTGGTAAGAGATTTTCATTGGTGGTTGTGGATGACTTCATGAGATTCACTTAGGTAGTCTTGCTGAGTAGCAAAGATGAAACATATGAATCTTTTGTCAAGCTCAGTAACTTGATAATGAACGAAATAGGATATAAAATCAATAGAATCCGAAGTGATCATGGACGTGAATTCAAGAATTACCATTTTGAAGAATTCAATTCAGCTCATGGTATTAACCACAACCTCTCTTCTCCCTATACGCCTCAACAAAATGGGGTTGTAGAAAGGAAGAATAGAACCATACTTGAAATGGCTCAATCCATGCTGAGTGATAACAATCTACCAAATTACTTATATGGAGAAGTTGTTAACATATCCTGTTATATCTTGAATCGGGTTTTAACCTAATTCTTGAGAAGACACCCTATGAGCATTGGTGAGGTCGCAAGCCTAAAATTGGTCATCTCAAATCATTTGGTTGTAGGTGCTTTATTCTTAACACCAAGGAGCAGTTAGGTAAGTTTGATCCTAAGTCTGATGAAGGTATCTTTCTAGGATACTCAACTAACACCAGGGCATATAGAATATATGTCAAAAGAACCAGCTTATTAGAGGAGTCTATGCATGTGAATTTCGAAGAAATTAAAAATGAAAATAGACATCCATCTAATAAAGTAGAAGGAGTACCCCAGTAAGCAAATCCACTCAATATGCCACTCTCTGTGCTAACCAACCTAGCACAAGAACTTGGAGCTTAGGAAGCCAAAGATGATTATGAGGATTTTTCTATCAACTTCAACTATGGCAAAGATCAACCTCCACTTCAGCATCCCATTATCGATCCTCTAGCAATTGATCCGAGTTTTTTTGAGAGAGATTAGAGTTCATCACAACCTTCTGCTAAATATCATAGTTAATGATGTTCATAATCCAGTGATGACCCAAGGTTAGCTCGGTATGATGATGAGTTATCCAGCCTTCATATCTGTGAGCACGGGATTTTGTACCAGCTCGCGCGTTCAATGATGATGGCTTTTCGAGATTTTATCCTCGAATCACACGATTTTCGACCATTCGATGATCTATGGGAGTATTCCGTGTCGTAGTAAAAAAAAATAATAAATAAATATATAATTAAAATATAAAAAAAATGAAGAAGACGTAATCACACGCGAAGGGAGCCTCGCGCGGAGGCAGCCTCGCGCGCGAGACACCCTCGCATGCGAGGCCTTGCGCGAGGCTCTACATTTTGGATTTTTTTCGGGGTTTTTTTATCTATAAATAGTCGGGTCTTTTTCAGTACAAGGGGGCCGAAAATTCAGAAAAGAAAAATCCTCTCTTTCAAAAGAAAAAAAATAAAAACAATGTTTCTCACTTTCTTCTAACTTTTTCTTGGATCAAAAACACTTTTGGATCCCGAATTTCTTCATCTTAAAATCAAATTTCTTCTTGAATCCTCAGATATTCTCGGGTCTAAAATAAATTTAGAACCCGAGTCTGATTATCAACCAACCAATTCTTTTTTCCAATTAAATTACACTAAAACTACAAGAATTAAATGAAGATTTTTGGACTTTTACATCAACCTTTTCAATTAAACAAAAATGAACGAGGAACGCTCCCGGGGATCAAACAGACACGCCGAAGTGGATTCACGCCAAAAGGGTAAAGCCTTTGAGTTTCTAGAGCTGCTTATTTCGTGTTCCTCCTTTTCTTCTTTTTAATTTTTATTTTTGACCTAGGAATTATTTTTATTCCTTGTTATTGTAAATAATGTTGTAATTCTGCTTCTTCTTTTATTTCTTTTTAATTTTTGTATTAGAATACCCCCACGAAGGGAATAAAATATATTCCCGGATAACAGACCTCACTACTTGCCATGCGGTCATTTTCATTAATTAAAATTGACCAACATACGTGTAAATAAA